>CM046861.1:41439927-41719553 GCA_025617745.1 Heliocidaris erythrogramma
TTTTGGGGGTAAAAAGCATGCATATTCCGGGGATTTATGGGGGTTTACTGGACTCATCAAGCCTTAATTATACTTTTCAGAGCTTTAAATTTTATGTAAATCAGTTTTTTATATTTTCAATTAAAAATTATGGGAATTATATCATCCTAAAATTCCTTGTTTTCGCGTGTAAACCTATGGCAGGAGAGACTTTTGGGGGTAAAAAGCATGCATATTCCGGGGATTTATGCGGGGTCTATTCAACTAGTTGAGTCTTAATTATACATTTTCAGAGCTTTAAATTTTATTCAGGCACATTTTTCAAAATTTTGATTTAATTCTGCGGGAATTTATAATCATTCAAAAATTCCGTTTTTTGCGTGTTAACCTATGGGAGATGGAAGGCCAAAAGCATGCATATTCCGGGGATTTATGCGGGGTCCCTTGCACCTTTTGAGCCTTCATTAATCCTTTTCAGAGTCTCAAATTACATGTAAGCCACATTTGCACTAAATTCAAGGTAATACTAGAGGAACTATAATCATTTTTAAATCCATGTTTTCACCTGTTAACCTATTTGGCAGATGATCTGTCAAAAAGCAGGATGATCCAAGCCTTCATATCGGCATTTATTGACAAAAAAGGTTCAAGAAATGTTTTTTTTTTTTTTCTCGTGCAAAAATCAGACTTGAAAAAGATAGAGTAAGATATAAAATATCAAGAAAAAGTGAGGACATATTTTCACGTGTTATACTATGGAGAACGTATTTTCCGAGTCTGTTTTTAACACAGCAAAGTATGCCTCCAAATTTACTACGGAAGTAGGTTGAGTAATCTGTCTTGATACTATTTAAAGTCTTTGGTTAAAGTCAGTCAGATTTGCAACTTTGTCATAAGTTTGTGATGTCAGTCTAAGGACCATAAATTCCCATTTTACGTCAAAAATCTTTATAATATATTTTCTGGATTAGTCATGACAGTGTTCTTGCATTCATGCACGTTGATAGAATGACAATCAATTTCGTTTAGAAAGAGCCATCCACCCCCCCCCCCCAGAAAACAAATGTATTTTGATAAATGTGTATATTCATAAACCTTTATTTCGTATACGAGTCTATTCTTTATCACTTATATTATGTTTAAAAAATGTTATATTTTTCATATAAATGTATATGTACAAAACAACCCTTAGATACAATAAATACAAATTGCGAAAATAAAGGTATGAGGAAAGTGTATCTCAGAAAATAAGGGAATTTGGCAGTCAAGTCATCAGTGTGCAAATGTCACCACAAACTCAAATTTGTCAATACATGTATGTCTCAATCAGATAGTGTTTTTTTAATGAACATATTCATAGCTTTCCTATAAATATTTGGTCAAATTTTTCTTTTAAATATGTACTGTCATTATTAAAATAATTATTTTCCATTGCAAAAATTTGAACCTACTATCGATATAGCGAAACGCCTTATTGAGTGCTGATTGCCAGGCATTAACAATATAGCAAAACCACAAGAGCACCCAAATTAATGTACGAGAAAAAGTGAATAAGAGAAAAAAGCAGATATACAGAGAATTCTTAAATACATGATGTAGTGAGGTATATAATATATGCCTCACTACATCATGCATTTCAGAATTATCTAACTTTTATGCATGTATACATTATATACATGTATGCATAAAAGTTTGTAAACAGTTCGGTAACTTATTGCAAACTACATGCAGTTTTAAGGGCAAAAGCAATCTTTGATTTTTTTTTTGATTGCACCAGATGGACATTGACTTTGTAAAACTGTAGATGATCAAACTAGTAGACTTTGATAATTCCCCATGATGTAATGGAGGTAATTGCATGCATAGCTGTCAGCCACGAAAGGTCTAGACTGGCTCTGCAACTCTGTCAGTTAAAGGGGAAGTCCAGACGATTTTCAGAATTTTGCATCTGAGCATCTCTAAATTGGTTATACTGGGTGCAGAGTTTCATAATTTGTAGTAATTGGGAATTGGGATGAGGAAGAAGGATGTTTCCAAAATTCATAACAAATAACAGTGAACAAGGATGATGACATAGCAAGTGTGTAGTAGAATGAATGTTTAGCTGCTCAAGGAAGCAGAACAATCGAGGAACACATGCACACATTCCGCATAGGTGAACTTTTTGAGTAAGTCGTATTATGTAATGGAATTACAGTGCCACATTATCGGAATTTGTGCACCTTCTATGTCATAATCCTTGTTTAGTCTTTAATCTTTTAGATTTTGATAATACATGTATTTCTGCTCCATGCAGGATCACAATAAATTTCACAAATCTGTATGTAACACTTTTGATAATGTACTATACCTGATGTGAAATTTTAAAAATCGTCTCGACTTCCCCTTTAATATGGGAGGAATTTATGTATTTATTTATGTAGTTGAAATTAGTATATGCCACTTCAGCAATCAACAGGAACGATTTTCTTTCAAAACTATTGGGGAGCCTTTCCCTTCAACTGCATATTTCAACAAAGTTTTGATGACAAATGTCTAAAAATGTGTCATATATTTTTAGAAGTCCTAATAAAATATGAGAGATAATGCATTTTGTTTTGAGTTTGATATATGTTTAATTATACAAATACAATCATATTCAAGTCGTTATTGAACAGAATACAAAACAATGCAAACTTTAATTGGGTAAAGAAAAACAAATTAAAGCTGAACTGTAATTGTTCAAGTGTAAATAATATCATACTTTCTTAAAGGACCTATGTAATGCAAAGGTATGTTGACCTGGTTTGATCAGCAATACCCTAATCATTACTTGTAGCCAATAAAATACCAAAATATGTGCCATATATTTTATAATAACTTTTCTGTTATTTTTCTTCAGATTATTTAGAAACGCCACAAAAAAGCTTCCAAACCAAGATTCTGTTTGTGACATCATCTGTCAATCACTGCTTAATCAACTATGCAATTGACAAAAAGACACTGGAATACACCTTCCCTAAACAGTATAATTTGCATGTTTGAGAACAGTGGCAAATTAGTGGCATTTGTTTGCGTGTTAATTGGTAGAACTCCTAGCATAGCAACTTCCATTGAACTTGCAAGTACATGTATTTGGGTTGGGAAATGCTTTTGTAGGAATATGGCCACCTCTTGGGAGGACGCATTCCAGTGTCGTGTCTAGTGCATGATAATTAAGTAGTGATTGAAAGATGATGTCACAAGCAGAATCTTGGTTTGGAAGTTTTTTTGTGGCGTTTCTAAGTAATCTGAAGAAAAATAATAGAAAAACTTATTATAAAATATATGGCACATATTTTGATATTTCATTGGCTACATCAGTGATGATTAGGGTATTGCTGATCAACACAGGTCAACATTCCTTTGCATTTGTACATAGGTCCCTTTAAAGCCACTGGTTAACATTGCAGTTGATCAATTTAAAACTGAGCTGCCTGACCTGTCTAATTATGATCAGATGAATTAAAAAACAACCAAAGATGCAAAAATAATGATGGTAACACATTCACTATCAAGATAAAATCTATGAAAATTGCATTTATTGTCTAGAATAATTCTAGCAGAGCAATCTATGAAGAGGATATTTCAAATTTTCATATTTTGAAGCACTAAATGATAACTTTGAAGCATAATATTTTCACAGCTCAGTTTTTGCACCCCATCAATATTCTGATAGCACTTAGGACCGTTCGATTTCGATTTTTTAAACTGAACACAATGTTAAACAATGCCTTTAAAAAAGGCACTTGAAAGGAAAGAATAATAATGGTAGCAAGTTCCCCAGAAGTAATCAACATTACTCATGAATTATTAATGCTTGTAATGCTGATAAATACACAATGAACCAGTCACCAATGAAACGAAACAGCAGAGAGACAGAGAGAGAGGGGGGGGGGGGGGGGGGAGTGTAACAATATAACGAGGTATCACTTTTAAAGTAACTGGGAAGGTGACAAGCTATTGTGTCCCCCCCCATGCTCAAGTTCAGATCGATGCCCATGATTGTGACCACACTATGTGCTCTATGACAATAATTATCTCTGCTTTAAAAACTATTATTATGCTTTTAAATGATACCTTGATGGCATCCATCCATACAGGCATGCTTTTACCGAGCAGCAGCACTTTGAAAATGACATGTAAAAACTCAGTTGTGCCAGATTTGGGTAAAACTGTGAAAACGTTAGGATCATATGCGAACATGACCCATATAAATCAGGACTTTTAGATAGTTTGCAGGCACAAAACCTGGTCAGTTGTTTCTTTTGATAATGAGGGTAAGGATAATGCCCTCAACATAAAATAAAGGATGGTCAGTGTTTTATTGATGTTGGGGGTAAAGAAAGGGCATGTTTTGTATTGAAATGGTACCTGCAATTGAAATGAAAATCATCTTTTTGCATTTTTCAGAACTGCAATTTCTTTTAAGAATAAAGCGGACAGAAAGGTGATATTTTTCATAAAAAGTAAAAATAGTGGCACTTTTTATTGTCATCAAAAGGAAATACAGTGTTAAAAGGGCACGTAAGGCAGGAAAATATCAAGATCACGGCAATTCCCCACCTCAGGAGGGGCACTTTTTCATATATTGAGGGATATTTATTGATTTAGGAAATTTTAGGGGCGTACACCCCTGCCACCACTGGAAATTGATATTGACCCGTGTTTTATGAATCTCTGATTGAATGCATGTCATCACATAAGGGAATTTCACGTATCAAATCTCTTTAAGCTGGTATTTCCCTTGTGTCGTGTTCGCATGATTGTGATCCTAATAACGTTTTCATGATTTTACCCAAATCTGGCACAACTGAGTTTTTACATGTCATTTTCAAAATGCTGCTGCTCGGTAAAGCATGTACAGATGGATACCGTCAATATATCATTTAAAAACATAATACCTGTACGTGTAGTACGTGTAGAAAAAGAGACATGATAACGAAGCTTTTCGACCTGCACTCATCAGGTTATCACGCAGGTATAAACAAATTACTCGAAATCATCTTTGACCCCGTTACACAGAGACTGAACTCGACTTTAGTCGAATTTGAACTCGAGTTCATTTGTGTGTAAACAGGGTAGTCGCAATTAGAACTCGAGTTCAAAACTCGAATTCGAATGACGACCCAGAGCAACATTTATCGAATTCAAACTCGACTATTATCGAATTTAAATTCCCTATTTGCAGTGTGAACGGACACGTAATTGAAAGTCGACTAACAAATATCCAGCCAGTGACCCCGTCATACGTCACTTCTGGTATTGCTAAGCAACGCTAAGCTTCGCGTCAGTAAAAAAAGCGTCATCCAACAAGTGAACCACAACGAACGACGACACATTCACCGAACTGGCTTGATTCAATCCACCACGCGCTCATCATATCTGCAAATATTCGTTCACAATTTTGTAATTTTTATAATTCTTTGTTCATTTTTACTTACTTCTGTTTTAAAACATCATGAACAACGACACAACCAGGACGTCACTTTAACTCTAAAAGCGCAATTTCTTTTGCATTTTACCCAGGAAATTTTGCAATTTGACCACTAAAAACTGAGCGGTAGAGAAATTTATATATTTTTGATAAAATGTGTACCTTTGCATACTGTTTTATACACTTTATCCTATATTTGGGACACAGGGGCAGCGGAGTGTCTTTCAAAGGGCGCGGGGGGGGGGGGGGGGGGGGGCACCGGCAAAGGGTGAACATAAAGCGAAAAGGGACATTGTGACGTTGGTATTACCCTATACAGTCTAATTAATTTAGTCATTATCAAGCATCACCTTCTTCCTTTTTATTGTGGTTCTGGTCATTAATTCAGCTTCCCTAATTCAGCAGTTGTGTATAGGCCCTAATGGTCTAATCGTTCATGTGCGAGGAAGCGAGCGAACGAGCAAAAATTCAGAGTTTTTTCTAATGCTGAAGTTCTTATTTACAGGATATAATGAAAAATGAAACTGACAACAGCAAGTTAATTTTGGGAATGTCGTATGATCTTTTAATTTGTACATTAACCCTGTTGTTTTCTTTAGGATTACGCCGATATACGTCATGCAATCTACTTGATTTCATCATATACTGTAAGAACGAGCGAGCATAGTGAGCGAGTCATGGGGACATTTTTATTAAATATTGCCTCGATTCTTTGAAGCTAGATATGGCTTTTTTTGTAAACAACAAACAGTTGGAAATATAGGCAAAATGGTATACCTATAAGAAGAGGAAAGGGCTCTTATCAGAGGTTAAAAAGGGCACTTATAAGAGGTGAAAGGGGGCACTTATGAGATATTAGAAGGGAAAAGGGGCACCTATCAAAAGTAAAAATGCACTTTAATATCAAAGGCGAAAAGGGCATATATTAGAAAAAAGGGGCAATATTTAGATTCGAAAAATGAAGGGCACTTATCAGAAGGAGAAAAGGATACTTATCAGAGAAACAGGGTGGCAATTATCAGATTTGAAAAGGGGCACTTATCAGAAGTAAAGACGGGGCACTTATCAGAAGTAAAGATGGGGCACTTATCAGAAGTGAAGAGGAGGAACTTATGAGAAGTAAAGAAGGGGAACTTATCAGAAGCGAAAAATGTGCAGTTATTAAAAGGGAAAAGGGGCACCTATCAAAAGTAGAAATGCACTTGTCAAAGGAGAAAAAGACATAAGAGAGAAAAGGGGGCAATAATTAGATTTGAACAGGGGGCACTTATCAAATGGAGAAAAGGATACTTATTAGCGAGATAAAGTGGTAATTATCAGATTTGAAAAGGAGCAATTTTCAGAAAGTTAAAAGGGCACTTAATAGAAAGATAAAGTGGCAATTATCTGATATGAAAAGGTGCACTTTTCAGGAGAAGGAGAAAAAAGGGGCACTTATCAGAAGGGGAAAAGGCACTTATTAGAAAGGAAAAGGGGCAAATTTAGCATTAAAAAGGGCACTTATCAGAGAGAAAGGGGCATTTTCCAGAAATAAAAAGGGCACTTTTTTGGTACTTGAAAAAGTGGGGGCACTGTACCCCTGCCCCCGGGCGTGCTGCCTCTGTGGGGCACAATATTTAGCAGGAGTCATGTGAAACTTACATGATATATATGTAGCGAGCAAAGCAATTACATTTTTTTTTTAAATTTAGAACGCTTAAAGCTATGAACCATATACTGGGGGCGCGAAATTATGAGATCGTGAAAGAAAATAATTATGCGAGGGAGCAAAGCGACCGAGCTTTGGAAAATGTTCGCATTTCATACCTTCAAAACTAGATTTTTAGTGCATTTACCCTGCGGATTTGGGGGCGCATAACGTAAGGATTATGATATTTCTTAATTTCCCAATTATTTTCCTTCTCTCCTTTGCGTTTTTTGCACCCCATCCAAGTTCCGCCCGGGGCATGTGCCCCCTGCCCCTAGATACGCCACTGAGCCAGGCGACCCAGGGTGGGGGGGGGGGGGGGGGGGTGGGAGGGGAGTGTGGAGGGGGTATTCTCAAAAATCTGTCTATAAAACTTGCATTTTAGAACATCCAAAAATGCTTAATGAAAAGAAGGAATGCACTGATCTACGGCAATGGACGGAACCCCTTTTACAATGCGAGCGAACAAATTTTCTTCAATATTTTCGCATCGAATTATGGCATTTCTTATTTCCTTACATCTAAATCATCAAAGAATGTGATGGTATTTCAAGATCAAAGATAATGAGTTTGGATAACTATTAGTTTTAAGTTAATGTATCATCATTCTTATTTTTATCCAAAACTATTGGGGAGGGGGGGGGGGGGGGTAATAATACAGGCCATCCCCACCTCAAATTTTGGGGGATATATACCTCCCCCCCCCCAGGATCGAGACCTATGGTCGGAGCATTTTGGTCGGCTGTAGGTTTGAGCCATGGTCTCACTGGCCTTGCGACCGGTTGCCGACTTCCGACAACCAGTGGTCGGTAGTTGGTTGTCTGAGATCTCAAAGAGGTTTTTGTTAATCTTTATTTTGTTGTCAGCAGTCGGCAACTGGTTGTCGGAGCATTTTGGACGGCTGGAAGATTACGCTGCTTCATCGAAAAACTTTTGCGGACCGAAATAGTTGTGAAGTGGCTTTTCTTGGTTTTCTAAAGGTGGGCGACAGGTCTCAGACTGATCTCCGACTGATCTTTAGTGCTTAAAAAGTGCTTGAAAATATGGTCGGCGATTGATAACAGAATAATAAACGACCAGTCGCCTATTGATTCCCAAACCTTTACCCAGCACCGACAACCAACAATAATCAACACCATCCCGAATACTTTCATGCAATCAACTCAAACGTATTTTTTGTTGAATTGCCTATTGAAAAATAGGTTTGCTTATAAAAGAAATGATTAGATATATGAACACACACTTTCAAGCCGATGGTAGAATTGGGAGAGCCATACTGAGATGTTTCCTCATCATGACCTTGTTAAATTTAAGTAATAATATCCAGACAACCTCAAATACATCCTTGCCTTGAACCCATACAATTAATTTATTCATGTTATTCATGTATTGCAATAATTGGTGACCTTTTTAACCTGGCATAAATATGTAATTTAAACATTTTTGCACCAGTGATTGATAGCCTTGCAAAGGTATATCTCTGACTGCTATAAGAAAATCGGCCATCAGCTAGTCTACCACCAGTTGTTTATAATCGCAAAATTGACGACTGTTCCTCTTAGATGATCAACGATTGGCCTACAACCCATTGGCAACTAATCGCGGACAGATTTTATTGCAGATTGGTTGTCCATGGTCGCATTTTTTTTTTTTGGTTGTCAGAAGTCGGCAAGCGGTCGTAAGGCCAGTGAGACTAAGGCTTCACATCATTTTTTGTTTAACAGTGGGATTACATTTCTTTTACAAGAAATAATGTTTTAACGATTCTCTAATGAAATCTAAGGGATATAAAATGATCTTATTATAGATATTGGATGCAATATGAAGTTATGTAGAGCCGTACGGGCACTGCCTTTTGTGAGGGGGGGTGGGGGGGGGGGGAGTTTTGCTCGAATACTAATTGTTCAGTTTCTAAATTTCTATTTATATTGACATGTCTGGCTTTCATGTCATTTTGTCACTTTAACTAGATTAAAGGTCATGTAGAAGATGAAGTTCATATATAAATTAACATATTTCACATTGAGTTTTTGTGATGCGGATTCAGGTCATTTCTATTGTGTTTTTGCACACCATTAATTTAATAATTAACAGTGAATAATGAACGGCAATTGATAAATTATAATGTGCTGATGGTAATTTTTCTACTACATGTACTTGGTCTCAATAAAGATCCAGGTGCTGGTTGTAATATTTTCCTTCATGAGTCGACGTATCCTACACACCATTCTCTCTCTACCACGCCTCCAGTCACTCAGCTTGTTGGGTACCAACATTAAGATGGACGATGGAGAGACATCAGTATCAGTATGTATCGTTAGTACAAAATCAAATTATTTTTTTTTCGGCTATAACAAATTTTAAGAGAAATGAAGTAAAGACGAAATACAATGAAGGAACAGTATGCTACAATGTATTTGGGCTCGAAGTGATTGTAACACTGCATTTCCGCCTGATAGCAAGTTTAGTATACAGGGATGTGAGAATTCAAATTTTAATTTGATTTCAGACTTTTTTTTGCTCTTCTCAAAACCCCATTTTCAGATTTGTGATGTAGTTCGAATGCATTCAGACATTTCAGATTATTTCAGACGCTCTCACATCTCTGAATATAAAGTGTCCCTCTTTCCAGAGATGATTTCCTTTCTTCTACATGATTTTCTAAACGTTTTGCTTTGATTTCACTTCCATTAATCTATCTTAGAGTAGTGCAGCCTTTGCTTCATAGGATTTTACATATACATGTAGATATAATTAAGATCATTGTAGTACTGGATAAAAGGTATGCCACCGTTTTTGTAAAGCTCCTAGATTAGTGTCAGCACAATTGAAAGTTTGTATATCGAGTCTATTCTTTTAATACTTTCATCGATAGCCTTATTTTCATTGATATGAATGTCACACGCCCCCCCCCCCCCCCCCAAACAAAAGAAGCTGGCTTGAGTATGAATAAACATAAGAATCAGTAAAAAAGATTAAATATAAAGTTAAAGAAAAATTGACAATGTGGTCAATGTGGCCAAGATATGTAATGTTCTTTAGAACTTCTCGACAAATTTTATTGACTGAATAGATATTATTTCATGGGAGGACATAATGTGTGAGTTACCCATTATCATGTTAATATATTAACGTGCGAGAGGGAGTTGGAAGAGCTCTTCCATAATTATTATGTATGACATTGCACATCATTACCAAATTACTATATACATGGAAAAAGGAGATTCCTCGTATCATCAGTGATGTCAAATTTCAAAAGTTTATTTAACTCTATTATGATTTGTCTTGTTTCACGGTGTTTTTCTCTTTTTTTCTCAGGCTTGTATCCCATTAAACACGTATCCACCCTCCCCCCGCAAAAAAAACATTACTACACACCAAACAAAATTCGTATATTTTAGTTAGTTTGGTTTTAGTTAGATTGGTGAGGAAGTTACTATGTAACCAGTACCCACCCCAACCCCCCCCCCCCCCCCCCCCACTCGGAGGTCGAAGGGACCGCATGCGTGTTCCCAAAATCTCCGGTAAAGGGGTATTTTTGGGGCGACACAGTCCGGCCCATGAATTGTAAAAAAAGGGGGTGTTTTTTAATCTTTCACCCGGAGATTTCATTAAAAAAGGGGGTGTTTTTCTTTCTCTCTCTCTCTCTCTTCGACACCTGAGAAATTAAAAAAGGGGGGTTATGAAATATCTTTTATGTCATGAGATTTTCATTTTTGTTTGGTTTCTTACGACTGTATTGAGTTCTGAGATACCATTTTGAACATAGAAAAAATCTCTTCCAAGATATTGTAATGACAGCTTACTTGGGAGGGGGGTTGGTGTCTGTCCTGAGATATGGGGTTGGTGTCTGTCCTGAGATATGGGGTTGGAATGAGAGCTCACCTGAGATAGGGGGGTTAGTGTGTAAGATATGTGAAATTTATGCTCAAATCCGGCAGAAAGCATGAAATTTGGCATACAGGGGTATTTTGGGGCGCTGATTTCAAAAATTGCCGGCCCCCAGCGATCTGACCACCCGGTCGGCCGCCATCTTGAATTTCAAAATGGCCGCCATTGAAAATCTTTAAAAACCGTTTTCTCGAGTTTTACAAGACCTGTGGCACAGAAATTTGGCATATAGAGGTATTTTGGGGTGCTGATTTCGAAAATTGCCGGCCCCAGCGAGCTGACCACCGGGTCGGCCACCATCTTGAATTTCAAAATGGCCGCCATTGAAAAATCATGAAAAATCATTTTCTCGAGTTCTACAAGACCTGTGGCACGGAAATGTGGCAAATAAGGGTATTTGGGGGTGATGATTTCGAAAAAATTGCCGGCCCCCAGCGAGCTGACCACCGGGTCGGCCGCCATCTTGAATTGCAAAATGGCCGCCATGCCAATTCATTAATAATCCCTATCTTCAGTTCTAAATGACCTGTGGCACTGAAATTCGGTACACACTGGTATTTTGATATCACGAATTTAAAAAATGCCAGTTCCAATAGGTTTGACCACTGTGTTGGCCGCAATCTTGAATTCCAATACGGCCGCCATGATGAATAATTAAACATCATTATAGGCCAAGGTCTAGTCCTTGGCCTTAGTCAGATATAGGTACCACAAGAGGTGGCAAAACCTTTGTACTGCCATTTTGATTGTTAATCGAAGAAATGTGGATGAGCTAGGACAGCAAATCTAAATGAGAAGCTTTGTGAATATAAAGATCCTTTGGGGGCAAAATCCAATAAAAAATCAAATATAAGCTGTCTGAATACAAAGACTAGCAAAGAGTATAAATGGGGATTCCCCTCTGAATACTCGCGCGTGATTGGCTAAAAGTTAAGGAGCCTTCATATTTCTAAGCAACTCACCCTGCAGAGTATGACAATAAAGTTCTTCAAGTCCACCATTTTATGATGGTAAGTTACCTTTATATTTCATATACTTAGAAAATTATTTAATTTATTACATTGACTCTGTGAACAAAGATGTTTGGCTGAGAGAACAATGAAATAAAATGATTTTTGTGAAATTATTTTGATAGAATTTTCTATTTAGTCCCACATGTTGAGTTTGGTGTTATAATATGTAACTGTAAGGGAGGGGAGGTCTATCATTATTTTTTCCTAATCAAAAACATTGTTCTTTTATAATTCCATTATAAATTGTTCCATTTATCTAATTACTTGATGAAAATAATGCATGGGTGAAGTATTCAGAATAATATCAAAACAGTTATCACAATTTTACATGCTTTGTACAGTTTAGATAATTAGTCTACGGTACCAGACCAAGTGAATGAAGGGACACTTATAACAAGGTGGTAAAAAAGCACATCTGTGGGGGAAAAAGGCAGGAATCCTTAAAATTTTCTTTATGAAAGCACAAATATTTTTAATCTTACTTTTGAAATGGCCGATCCAAATTGGAAAAAAAAAATCTTAAGAATACACTTGTGTTGTGATCACTAAGATTATCATGGTTTTTTTTTTTATTATTTTTTTAAAATCGAAATCTGATTTGTAAGTGTGCAAAAGCACTCATGTGTTTTCCTTTTTTTAAACATCTGAAGCTATGAGTATGATTTTACGATGTGTCTCAAAAAGGAAACCAAACTTTCATGATTGTTAGTAAGAAAATTATCAAATAAATAATTATGAAACTATTAATTCTTGAAAATATGACCTATTAGCATTCCGAAAATACCTTAATTAGGTTATTATGACCAAGCATTACTGAATACTATTCCAAAAAAAAGTAGTGCAAAGTAGCAGAAGGTTCATTTCCACTGCACATCGATAGGCAAATTTTGAGTGTGTACCCTAGAACAATGGAATTGTGCATTTGCTTTGTCAACATTACTTTTTAAAAAAAATTATGTGTCTGAATTGAATGTTCTTAAATGTAAAGAAAAACACAGATTGTATGACGTGAAGAAGTGGTGAGGTTTTTAATTTTCTTATTTTGTTGATTTTTTATTGTTCTTTGTCACGATTGTGTCAGCTGTGTATGTTCTAAAAACAATGGTGTTCAGTGATGTGTGGTCCTAGAAAGACCATCAAAGTTCCATATGAATATAAGCAGGATGTATTTCAAGAGATCTGATTTTTCTTGTCACTGATTTTATGTTTTTATCCGGAAAAGACATTAAATTATTTTTTTTCTGATACACCCAGTTTTAGAATTTGGGTCATACGTTGATATCATTCAAAAAAGTGAACTAACATCTTCTGTTATTCTTATCCTTTATTTTCTTCTTTTTTCTTCTTCTCCTTCTTCTTCTTCTACTTCTTCTTCTGCTTATTCTTCTTCTTCTGCTTATTCTTCTTCCTCTTCTTCTTCTCCTTGCCTTGCTTTTATTGAAAGTCCATTTTTTTTAGAATGGCCCCAGGCAAGTTTTGTATTTTTGTATTAGGCCAATAGATTATTTTGCGGGGTACACATATCATATCCAAGTTTTACCAGAATGAGTAATCACAAGTAAAAAAACAAAACAAAAAACAAAAAAACAAGAACAAAATATTTCATATATGTTCACTGTCCAAGTAGCAGTCTATGCATCCCTTTGATTTGTCTTATTGTTTTATCTTTTTTAGATTTGGTGTAGCCCATGGAGAAGACAATTAAGGGCTTTGCATGCTGGTCTCCAGTGAAACAAAATGAAGCTTCATTATTGCAGGTGAGTGGAAATTAAAATGAAATATGGAATGAATATAATATTCAAATGTTCCATACTTTCTACCTATGTTTATACATCGATGAATTCTTAATTTACACAGGCATTGAACATAATTGTTTATTGATTCTCTTGTTGATGATTTAATTGAAGAATATACCATTTATTGTAACGTCATGAATATTTGGAACAGAATTGGTAATTTCAGTATGGCCACCCAGAGAAATTTTTTAATTCCATCTCTTGAGTTCAAAATGCTGCTTTGTGCTTGAATTTGTTGCAATGAGGTATTTCAACATATTAAATTCACTAATGGATAAATTTGAAATATCTTCACAAACATAATGCTTGCCCTTTTGAATTTCAATATGCTGGACAAGGCAACAAAAATGCAGTTGATTCAGTTTATTTGATATTTTATAAATTGAGCATGGTATATAATGATTTTTAAAAATTGCTTCAATGACTCCAATGTAATTAGCACTTTGTGGAAAAAAAATGATAAAAAGGAAAACTGTGTTTCACTGTGTTTCAATAACTCCAATATTATTAGCAACTTTATGAAAAGTTTGAACTAATTTAAGTTCATTTTTTTCTGTAAACAATCAAATTTGTTCTGTTTGCACTTGTCTACAATGTAGAGCCTTGAGAAGTGAGCCATTTTGTCACTGGATACACGTCAAGCTTTTCTAGTGAGAGCATGGGCATATACAGTCAGAGAGACAAGTTTTGGAGATCTTGAAGAACAATATCTTTTGTCCTGGAAATCATAGTGCATGTAAGTATGAACTATAATTCCTAGCCTGAAGACCATAATTTATTTTGGCAAGCCGGTACATTTTTTTTGGAGAGAGAGAGGGGTCAAAAAGTGAAAAAGTTTTTTTTTGTCAACAAAAACAGTCGACCATGGCCATGATGGAATTAGAAAGGGTCAACTTTTACCTCCTCAAAATTTGACAAGCAAGCAAGAAAAATAAGGTTACCAGCTCCAAAAACAGTTGACATTTTCCTTTTTTTTTTAATTTACTTTTGCGGGGTGGCGGGAGGGGCCCTGTTTGGTAGTGGCAGATCCAGGGGCCCGGACCCCCCCCCCCCCCAGGAAATAATGTGACATTTTTTAAAAAGACAATAGAAAAGTGTGTACAATTTTTTTTTCTTCTTTTTTTTTGGGGGGGGGGGGGACCCTCCCTGACGTCAAGGGGGGGGGGGAGGGTGTGAAGAAAAAGTGAGCCCCCTCATGCCGCCCCCTCCCCTTACTGGTCAAGCCTGGATCCACTGCTGCTGTTTGGACTGTTAGAATAATAACTATCTGTGATGATATTATTAAAGTCCATAACAATAATAATGATAATAAAAGAAAATAATGATAACAATAATAATGAATAACAATTATCGAAACAATTATAATTTATTGCATTATCTTTCTCTTTCAGATCAAATGTCAACATCAGAGAAAGCACCGTCAACAATGGCAAGGCCAACAGACTGGAGCCTATGCGCTCTTTGCCAGGAATACTCAGAAAATGAACTACTCAGAGATGCCAGTAGAGCCAGCAATCAGTCAAGTCGAGATGTCTACGAGACTCTTGCCCAGAACCTCAGAACACTGAATGATGTAGGTGCTTTGCCTTGTGGGATAAACATTTCCCGACTGGATGAAGGTTGCGGTATTGCAGAAACACTAGGTACTCATGCTGCCAAATGGCACAAGAGATGTTACAGGCAGTGTTGCAGTTATAATGTGGGTCGAGCTGAATCAAGGGCAAGGAAACGGGCTGCAGAAAATAAACTTGATGAGGAAGTTTTCTCGCCTGTTAAGAAAAGACTAAGAACAAGTTTTGCATCATCATCTGTAACACAAAGTGATGCTAGCACATGTTTCTTTTGCGATACAGTTATTAATAATGATCAAATAGTTCACAGGGCAGCAACACTAAATTTAGATTCAAAAGTTCGAATGATGGCGACAGAACTGAGAGAAACAGAACTTCTAGCTAAATTATCAGTAGGTGATATGACAGCATCAGGTGCTGTATATCACAAGAAGTGTCTGACTGCCCTTCACACCCGATACAGATCATTTGTAAGGAAGAATGAAGTACAAGCCAGTTCAAATGAAACTATGCAACTAGAATCAGTAGCATTGGCGGAACTGGTGTCCTATTTGGAAGAAATGAAGTGCACAGATGGTAGCTATACTGTGTTCAAGTTAGCAGATCTCGTAAAGCTTTATACAGAGCGTTTGGTGCAACTGGGAGGCGATGCGTCAAAGAGGATTAATTCGACTCACATTAAAGACAAGCTTCTGAGACAGCTTCCAAGTCTTGAGGCACATACAACCAATCATGAAGTTCTTTTGTCATTCAAAGAGGACACTGGCGAAGCTTTACTGCATGCCTGTGGACAAAGCTCCGATGATGATGCTGTCATTCTTATGAGAGCTGCCCAGATTGTGCGCAAAGATATTTTCCAGAGGCAGTATCAATTTAATGGATCCCTTCTTGATGAATCATCTAACAACACAGCACCGTCATTGACAGCGTTGATGCAAATGATCCTTGCTGGTACAAACATTAAAAAACAGACTGCGATCAAGAAAGGTGTAAGTGTCCATGTACAATCCTTAAGCCAACTTGTCACATTCAACACCATCAAACGAGGCAGGTTGGAAACTGCAGCAGTACGTCACAATGTGGAGCGTGAAACATCTCTACCGCTTTACCTGGGTCTGCTCATTCATAGCAAAACAAGGAAACGGGATCTTGTTGATGTTCTTTTTCAATATGGTGTGTCTGTTTCCTATGATCGTGTCCTGCAAGTATCCACAGATGAGGCGAACAGGGTTATTGAAGTCTACGAAAAAGACCGTGTTGTGTGTCCAACCAAACTGCGAAGTGGGTTATTCACAACAGGGAACCTGGATAACATAGATCACAACCCATCCTCCGTATCCTCTCGAAGTTCATTTCACGGTACAGCAATTTCACTTACACAACATGTTTCACAGGATAATAGTGGTACGATTAGAAATCATGAGAACTTCACTGCGAATGAGAAGAGTAAGCGTAGGAAAGTCATAACTGCCCTACCTACATCTTAAAGTGATGTCCCTCCTGCAGCATTTCCATCTAATCAGCCCATTCCAAGAAAATCTAAAGGTCAGTCAACTCCAAATGTGTCGACCAGAATAGAGGACAAGGAAAGTCAATGGCTTTCTTTTGTACACAGACTGCACGAGAACGGAAGTCTAGAGAGTGAAGAGAACATATCCTGGGCAGCCTACATGGCGAATCTACAGGTTGGAGTTCCTCGACCACCTGCTATTACAGGACTGTTACCTATGTTCCGAGAGAGTGCTCATACATTGGCAATGGTGAAACATGGGATGAACTTAATCAAGCAGGCAACAGATCTAGTGAATCCGGGACAGGTTCCTGTTCTCACAGTTGATCAACCTCTCTATGCTATAGCAAAGAAGATCCAGTGGACATGGCCAAGTGTATATGGCGAAGACAAGTTTGTGGTGATGATGGGAGGACTTCACATAGAGATGGCATTGTTGAAAGTAATTGGTGACTTCTTAGAAGGGAGTGGTTGGACGAGTGTGATGACTAATGCAGGTGTAACAACAGAAGCGAGAGCAGAAAGTCTTCAGAAAGGATCGCAAACTTCCAGGGCCCAATGGGCACACCAGGTCACTGCTGCGGCACTTTATTCTCTACAGCAAAGAGCATACGAAGACTACCTCAAAACCTGTGCAAGTGAAGATATCAAATCATTCGATGCTTGGAAGCTCAAGATGGCCACAGATTACCCGCAGTTTTGTTACTGGAATAAAGTTCTGCAGTTGGAATGCCTTCTCCTTGCATTCATAAGATCACAGAGGGAAGCCAACTACATGCTGTACGTGGAGACCCTTAGGGCAATCATTCCATGGATGTTTGCCATGGATCATTACCATTATGCTAGATGGTTGACAGTGCATCTCACAGATCTCCAGGGGCTTCCAAACAATTCCATGAATACTCATCGTGCATTTGTCGATGGGAAATTTGTCACTCAGAAGTCATCACACAGGTTCTCTGCAATAGCAAATGACCAGGTACATGAGCAGCAGAATGCCGTAGTTAAAGGTGATGGTGGAGTCATAGGAATTACTGAGAATGAAGCAGCTCTTCGCCGATGGATGGTGGCTGGTCCTGAAATAGCAAGAATCGTGAGTGAGTTTGAAGACCAGTTCCAGAGCCAGAAGGAACCTGATGTCCGTCACCATGATCAGTTACCTAGTGTGCAGAAATCCTTTGCATCAGATCTCAACAATTCAATCAGTTCGTTCGAGAAACTGGGGAACCCATTTGCCGAAGACACTAAAGATCTGTATGTGCTTGACACCAAGGTCATCATGCCTAATGAAGTGATAGCTCAACTACGATCTGTGGAGGAAACTGGCAACAAACAATTCAATGCATTTGTAGAGAAGAGACTGAATGATTCTTCTGTCAGTTTCTATGACAACATTTCCAAGAACAATCTGGGACTGTTCAAATCCAAGCCCAAGAAAACACCTGCAAAGTCTCTGATGAAGATGACTAATATGAAAAGCAATGTTGAACTGTTCTCTCGAATGTACATTTCTTGTCAGGCAAGAGATGGTGATCTTGATGCATTCTTCGAACACGAATGTCACGGTTGGCCTCCGGCATTGGCTGAAGATATTAATACAATGCGCCCACCAACCAGCAAAGCCGATCTTGTGCCCTGTTTGGAAGCCCTTGTCCCATATCCTGAACGTCCTGATGAAACACCCGTTGCAGAAGTCTGCATTTTTGATGGGGCTGCCTTAGTGCATCAGCTGGATCCTAAGAAATGCAGTAGTGTGATCAGGACATTTGGTGATTATGCACAGAAACAGTTTCTTCCATACATTGCACGAAAGTTGAATGAGGAGACAGTAGTACGTGTTGACGTTGTGTGGGATACCTACAGATCGGACAGTCTAAAAGGAGGCACCAGGCTTGGTCGTGGAAGTGGCATACCACTCCATGTAACTGAACAGACGTCGGTACCACATAACTGGAGCAGTTTTCTTCGTGTAAATTCTAATAAGAAGACATTGTTCAGTTTCCTTGCAGCTTCTCTTCAGACGATAATGTTCCAGATGGGAAAACACTTCTTACAACCCAGGGAGAAGAGGTAAAATCAAACCCTCATTCAGATGTGTGGCAGAACATTCAACCATGTACACATGAAGAAGCAGATACACGTATGGTGCTTCATGCTTGGCAGGCATATCAGCAAGGGTACCAAAGTATCATAATCCATGCAACGGACACGGATGTGGTTGTGCTGGCAATCGCAGTGGCAAGTAAAATGGATGGCATCGCGATGTGGTCGGCCTTTGGGCATGGAAAGAATCTTAGGTACATCGGTGCTCACACCATTTCAACAAAACTAGGCCCCGAACGCTCATGGGGACTTCTGTTCCTGCATGCTGTTTCTGGGTGTGATACCGTTTCTGCCTTAGCAGGGATAGGCAAGAAGACTGTATGGGACATATGGATTTCCATGCCAAACTTTGGAGAGGTCTTCAATCGTCTCTCGAATGCACCAGTTGAAGTAACAAATGATGACATGGACATCATTGAAAGGTTTTTCGTTGTCCTGTACAGTAGAACTTCCTCTCTGAAGAAAGTGAACGAAGCACGTAAGCAGCTTTTTGCTCAAGGGAATCGGCAATTGGAGAACATTCCACCAACAAAGGAAGCACTACGTCAACATGTGAAGAGGGCAATCTTTCAAGCAGGTCACATCTGGGGACAATCACAAAGTGCAAACCCAGAGCTGCCTTCGCCTGAAGATTGGGGATGGACGAAGGATGGTGATGATGGATGGCATCCATTTTGGACACTACTGCCAGAGGCGTCAAAAGGGTGCCGAGAACTGATCAAGTGCAAGTGTAAAAAGCGGTGCACTGGAAATTGCAAATGTTTTGCAGCTAATCTGCCATGCACAGGACTATGTTTCTGCTTTGGGCAATGCTTCCGAGATGAGGAGTAGGAGAGGTACATTGGATGAGAACTTTGGGACCATTTTTATCGCTAAATCTGAATGACGGTAAAACTAGTAAGGGACTTTTTTCAGATATTCTTTTCCAGGTTTAAGCCTGTGAACACTTGAACTATAATATTTTTGTGCTTTTTAAGATGCTAGAGGCTTTTGTCATTTAGAGTCAAGAAAATGGGTTTATAATATTGTTCAGTGCTAAAAAATGTTGGTGGCCAAATGGTAATGGTGGCCAAACTTGAATTCAAAATGGCTGTCTTCTTATGGTTCATCTTACATTTCAATCAGTTCAACAATATCATTGGGTGGTATTCCGATAGCGCAGACTAAGTTAAGCCTGGCTTAACTTAGTCCACACTTTTATGGAGTGCCATTTGTTGCCCCATCCAAATTGCGTATAAATCATATTAATTCAGCGACGAAATGCCCAAACCAAGTTAATGTTGCAGTGACGTTAACGTGTTACCATGCACAAGTATGAACTTAATTTTCAGGAGGTCCTTTGGTAACATAATTCTGTCATAAATATTGATGTAGAAGTTGTAACATGGCATTCCATAGAAGCATGAACTAAAATTCCAGCTTAGTCTGGACTTAGTCCCAGCTTAAATTAGTGGAATACTGCCCATTGTCTTTAAGTTTTAAATGAAAATTCAAGGGTTACGCTCAGCCTTGGGCTATTCAACATTCCAGTTTAGCAGCCATATCAAAATTTCATATTCCATATAAATAGGGGTTTCCTTGATATTACTCGTGTCGGCCATATTTTAATTAAAAATTGTGTTGATATTGTTCGTCAAATGTTTGACATGTACACACTTACACATTTACCATGAAAATACCTTTTGGTACCAAATTTTCATAACCACTTGTCATTTAAAACAGATCGAATTTCCGTGGCAGTCATATTATAATTTAAAGTGATGGGTATGATTTTCCGTATGTTCAATCGAATGGCGGCTATGATGATTTTTAGATATTTTCTATCAGTCCATATTTGAATTTAGAATGTGAAAATACCCATTTCTACCTAGTTACAGCTAGTGCCACAGGTCATGTAAAAGTCGAGAAAACAATTTTTAATGATTTTTATGGCGGCCGACCCAGTGTTCAGATCACTGGGGCTGGCAATTTTTGAAATCGCGCCCAAAAATACTCTTGTGTGCCAAATTCCAGTGCCATAGGTTATGTAAAACTCAAGACAATGATTTTTCATGAATTAGCATGGCGGCCATTTTGAAATTCAAGATGGCGGCCGAACCAGTCGTCAAATCGCTTGGGACCGGCAATTTTTGAAATCAGTGCCTCAAAATACCCCCATAGACAAAATTCCAGTGCTACAGGTCATGTAGAACTCGAGAAAAAGATTTTTCATGATTTTTCATGGCGGCCATTTTGAAAATCAAGGTGGCGGCCAACCCGGTGGTCAGATCGCTGGGGGCCGGCAATTTTTTAAATCAGCACCCCAAAATACCCCTAAATGCAAAATTCCTGTGCCACAGGTCATGTAAAACTCGCGAAAACAATTTTTCATGATTTTTCATGGCGGCCATTTTGAAATTCAAGATGGCGGCCGACCCGGGGGTCAGATCGCTGGGGGTCGGCAGTTTTGAAATCAGCACCCAAAGAAACCCCTATATGCCAAATTTCTGTGCCACAGGTCATGTAAAACTCAAGAAAACGATTTTTTATGATTTTTCATGGCGGCCATTTTGAAATTCAAAATGGCGGCCGATCCGGGGGTCAGATCGCTGGGGGCCGGCAGTTTTGAAATCAGCACCCAAAGAAACCCCTATATGCCAAATTTCTGTGCCACAGGTCATGTAAAACTCGAGAAAACGATTTTTTATGATTTTTCATGGCGGCCATTTTGAAATTCAAGATGGCGGCCGATCCGGTGGTCTGATCGCTGGGGGCCGGCAATTTTTGAAATCAGCGCCCCAAAATACCCCAGTATACCAAATTTTATACTTTCTGCCGGATCCGAGCAACTCGACCATTTTTTGTTACATATCTGCCCTACTAGGTACATTGAGCAGTGTTCTGAATTTAGGGGGGTCTCCAAGGCAGGAAAAGCCCGCGCAAAGCCCGCGATAGGGGGGTTCAGAAATTTTGGCAGCCCTGAGATAGGGGGGTGCTTTCAAAGGGAGGGAACAAGCATACGCGTACCCTAAATAATACTGAGTGGGGGGGCCGGGAACCAGTATAACAATATTATTGACTGCAATACGTAAGACCTTAAGATGTACTAAATCAAGTAACACTCTTTAATTCCTTGCTGGGCATTATATGCATGTTCTTATTATGAACTCCTTATTATTGTTCTTTCTACGTAGACGTCACGCGTCACCTTAATAGATGAGCTTACTGTGAATTATGAGGGCGTACCTAGGCTGTGGAAGGGCGGACTTCATTCATCATGTCCTCGAGTTCAAAAACTCACTCTCCACTTAAGCAATACCATGTCTTTTTGGTCACGGGAGAATGAAAAATACGACAATATCACCATGGCCTGCTCTCCATTTCATCACCTTACTCATCTTCAAATCGAAGGATTTTCGTTTAAAGGACCACTGGATCCCGTGCCATTTTGCAATGCGGTGATGAAATCATGTCCCCGACTCACCAAGCTCTCCTTTTTCTGCTTGGCGATTGGCAACAAAGAGGCAACTGAGATCATCCGATGCATGAAGGCCCATGAACACCTAACAAGCATAGAGTGAGTAGTCCCATGTGGTTTATTTTATAATTAAAGAATCAAAGCCTTCAACGTTTAACCCTTTTCCATCAATTGATTAGCACTTTATTTACTTTTTGAAAGAAACTGAAAATCATCATTGTATTCGCGTTGTTTTTGATACATACTCTTTTGCTGCGAATATTCTTCGCTAACAAAACTTTTCAAAATAGAACATATCAAATAACATCGTGCACTTCAACATCCAATCAAGATCCCAGCCATCTAATCTAGCCTACGTAATAACCCTTCATGCTCAACGACTGACAAAGTAACATAATATGCGCAGACTTAAAAAAAAACATTTAGGTTCTCGTACACCATGTTTTCCCCAGTCATTCGGTCGCACTTTCTCTCCTTCTGTCTACTCCCCCTCTCTTTCTCTTCCTCCTCAACAACGTAATGGCCGGGGGGGGGGGGGGGGGGGTTAGACCCCTTCCATGCTGAACAGAAAAAAACAGACGAAAAATGAAACAACAGCAACAACAAATGAAGAATTAAAAGAAAGAAGAAAGAAATTGAGGAACGAAGGAATAAAAAGGCTTACTTTAATCTCCGTTTAACATTTGTCAATTTTCATAATGATTCCATTGTCCCATCAAGTATATATATAACCAAACCAAACGCTAAGCTCCCTCACATAATATATAATTGTACTTGTACTGATAAAGAAGATCTGTAAACTGTAGGTATTACATTTAACTGGGTGCTTACAATAGCTACATGTATAGAGCGGAAATAAAGAAGAATAATAATAATGAAGAATAACTAGACTTGAATTCGTCACGAAGACGAATTAGGTGGTCTGTCCTTAAATTGGCACGATCATGATTGTAATCAGGATGATCATATTAATGGGGAAATACTAAACAGAAGACAGGATGTCAAGAATGCCATGAATGGAGATGCTTCCTGAGGACAGGAATGTAGCAAAATGTGTATCGGTCATTGTAAAATGATTATGGTGATGATAACGGTGATTATGATGATTATAATGACATAATGATGATGGCGATGATATAATAGTAGTGATGATGATCATGATGGTGATGATAATAATGATGATGATACAGGATACTTGGGAGATTAACACCATAGCTCTAATACAGGACAGGAAATCACAATTTGCCATAGGGTTGTACATAAACTACTGCACACTACTTTCTAATAGACATAATACGGAAAATAAGGCAGTTTATTACATGATTAGTGATTTTTTATGTTACAATAGTCGAAGAGGATGGTAAAATGACAGGCAAAAAGAAGCAAAAAAAAAAAAAAAAAAAAAAATCGGCCCCGGGATCGAACCAGGTACCTTGACCATGGTAGTCATGTGCTTTACGGATAGACCAAAATAATTCCCATAGAGATAACACGTAAACGAAAAACGGGATTCTCAAATCCCATTTTGTACTGAAAAATTGGGCATGATCCCGACATCTGATTAAAAATTGGAGGACTTACTAATAAAAGCTTATAGTCTCAGCTACAACATATTAAAATCTGGAAGGAAATAGACCAATAATAACTGAGATACTGCTCAGAGAACGATGTCATGTAGATTCGTGATTCGAAAAAAAATCATCTTCCATAGACATAACACGCAAATAGGGAAAAATCTGACATGTCGTCTTTAATTGAAGATTTCAGTGTGATAACGTCATCAAAATGAAAAATGATGGTAACTGATCTTGTAGAGAATTGTCTCAGCTATAACATATCAAAATTTGGAAGAAAATCGATCACCTATTACTGAAATATTATCAAAAGAATACAAAAATGATGACATAATTTTTTCAAAATCACTTTTTTGAGTTCATATGCAAATATGATGACGTTAGAACATGAGATCGGCAAAAATTCTACATGAATTCATATCTACAACTCACAGGCTTTCAGAATATGTAAAGAAATTGGGGGGTTTCCGCCCCTTCTGAGGAGCTATGGCGAATTCTAGATGGGCATGTTTTTACCACTTTTTACATTAGAGTGCCCATTGACGTGCGCAAGAATTTGAAAGTTTGATGCGCGCGTACGACATTATGGAAGGTCGAAAATGACTGTAAATAGTTGGAAATTGTCAAGAATAGTATCAGGAAGATGAAACATGCGAAAAAATGGCGTTTTTACGTTCTCTACGCGCTGTGCGCGCGCATAACGCGCGCGCGGACGCGCACGGACAGGAAATTTTAAAATGCGTAAAATGTCCTGAACCATACCCTAATTTGATTAAAAAGTGATTTGGAGCATTTTAAAATTTTGACGGGCGCGTACGTGCGCGTCATGATGCGCGCACGGATTTTAATGACATTTTATGTTGACCCTTGACCTGAAGTTCATGTGTGTCAAATATGGTTTATTTTTGATGACTCGTTATGAAGATATGATTGATAATGTGATTTCACAAAATGGCGCCTGGATGACGTCACGATGACCTGATGACCTTGAAATAGATAGGGGCACTTGATCTGATATGGTCTGATAATTGACAAAAATTTGAAGAAAATTGATCGAGTTGATTTTGAGAAATTGTGTTCACAAGAAAGTGGTGGAAAAATAAAAATAAACTAGACTTGAATTCGTCACGAAGACGAATTAGGTGGTCTGTCCTTAAATTGGCACGATCATGATTGTAATCAGGATGATCATATTAATGGGAAATACTAAACAGAAGACAGGATGTCAAGAATGCCATGAATGGAGATGCTTCCTGAGGACAGGAATGTAGCAAAATGTGTATCGGTCATTGTAAAATGATTATGGTGATGATAACGGTGATTATGATGATTATAATGACATAATGATGATGGCGATGATATAATAGTAGCGATGATGATCATGATGGTGATGATAATAATGATGATGATACAGGATACTTGGGAGATTAACACCATAGCTCTAATACAGGACAGGAAATCACAATTTGCCATAGGGTTGTACATAAACTACTGCACACTACTTTCTAATAGACATAATACGGAAAATAAGGCAGTTTATTACATGATTTGTGATTTTTTATGTTACAATAGTCGAGGAGGATGGTAAAATGACAGGCAAAAAGAAGCAAAAAAAAAAAAAAAAAAAAAATCGGCCCCGGGGATCGAACCAGGTACCTTGACCATGGTAGTCATGTGCTTTACCGATAGACTAAAATATATCCCATAGAGATAACACGTAAACGAAAAATGGGATTCTCGAATCCCATTTGGTAGTTCAAAATAGGGCATGATCCTGACATCTGATCAAAATTTGGAGACCACCTTAATGAAAGCTTATAGTCTCAGCTACAACATATTAAAATCTGGAAGGAAATAGACCAAAAATAACTGAGATACAGCTCAGAGAACGATGTCATGTAGATTCATGATTCGAAAAAAAATCATCTTCCATAGACATAACACGCAAATAGGGACAATTCTGACATGTCGTCTTTAATTGAAAATTTCAGTGTGATGACGTCATCCAAATGAATAATAATGAGCACTCATGTTGTAGAGAATTGTCTCAGCTATAACATATCAAAATTTGGAAGAAAATCGACCACCTATTACTGAAATATTATCAAAAGAATACAAAAATGATGACATAATTTTTTCAAAATCACTTTTTTGAGTTCATATGCAAATATGATGACGTTAGAACATGAGATCGGCAAAAATTCTACATGAATTCATATCTACAACTCACAGGCTTTCAGAATATGTAAAGAAATTGGGGGGTTTCCGCCCCTTCTGAGGAGCTATGGCGAATTCTAGATGGGCATGTTTTTACCACTTTTTGCATTAGAATGCCCTTTGACGTGCGCACAAATTGAAAGTTTGACGCGCGCGTACGACATTATGGAAGGTCGATAATGACTGTCAATAGTTGGAAATTGTCAAGAATATTATCAGGAAGATGAAACATACGAAAAAACGGCGTTTTTATGTTCTCTACGCACTGTGCGCGCGCATGACGCGCGCACGGACGCGCACGGACAGGAAATTTTAAAATGCGTAAAATGTCCTGAACCATACCCTAATTTGATTAAAAAGTGATTTGGAGCATTTTTAAATTTTGACGCGCGCGTACGTGCGCGTCATGATGCGCGCGCGGATTTTAATGACATTTTATGTTGGCCCTTGACCTGAAGTTCATGTGTGTCAAATATGGTTTATTTTTGATGACTCGTTATGAAGATATGATTGATAATGTGATTTCACAAAATGGCGCCTGGATGACGTCACGATGACCTGATGACCTTGAAAAAGATAGGGGCACTTGATCTGATATGGTCTGATAATTGACAAAAATTTGATGAAAATTGATCGAGTTGATTTTGAGAAATTGTGTTCACAAGAAAGTGGTGGAAAAATAAAAATAAATAATAAACTAGAAATTGAATTCGTCACGAGGACGAATTAGGTGGTCTGTCCTTAAATTGGCACGATCATGATTGTAATCAGGATGATCATATTAATGGGAAAATACTAAACAGAAGATAGGATGTCAAGAATGCCATGAATGGAGATGCTTCCTGAGAACAGGAATGTAGCAAAATGTGTAACGGTCATTGTAAAATGATTATGGTGATGATAACGGTGATTATGATGATAATAATGACATAATGATGATGGCGATGATATAATAGTAGCGATGATGATCATGACGGTGATGATGATAATGATGATGATACAGGATACTTGGCAGATTAACCCCATAGCTCTAATACAGGACAGGAAATCACAATTTCCATAGGGTTGTACATAAACTACTGCACACTGCTTTCTAATAGACATAATACGGAAAATAAGACAGGTTATTACATGATTTGTGATTTTTCATGTTACAATAGTCGAAGAGGATGTTGAAATGACAGGCAAAAAGAAGCAAAAAAAAAAAAAAAAAATCGGCCCCCGGGGATCGAACCAGGTACCTTGACCATGGTAGTCATGTGCTTTACCGATAGACCAAAATATTTCCCATAGAGATAACACGTAAACGAAAAACGGGATTCTCAAATCCCATTTGGTAGTTCAAAATTGGGCATGATCCCGACATCTGATCAAAATTTGGAGACCACACTTATAAAAGCTTATAGTCTCAGCTACAACATATTAAAATCTGGAAGGAAAACGACCAAAAATAACTGAGATACTGCTCAGAGAACGATGTCATGTAGATTCATGATTCGAAAAAAAATCATCTTCCATAGACATAACACGCAAATAGGGAAAATTCTGACATGTCGTCTTTAATTGAAAATTTCAGTGTGATGACGTCATCCAAATGAATAATAATGAGCGCTCCTGTTGTAGAGAATTGTCTCAGCTATAACATATCAAAATTTGGAAGAAAATCGACCACCTATTACTGAAATATTATCAAAAGAATACAAAAATGATGACATCATTTTTTTCAAAATCATTTTTTTGAGTTCATATGCAAATATGATGACGTCAGAACATGCGATCGGCAAAAAATCTACATGAATTCAATTCTACATCTCACAGGCTTTCAGAATATGTAAAGAAATTGGGGGGTTTCCGCCCATTCTGACGAGCTATGGCGAATTCTAGATGGGCATGTTTTTACCACTTTTTACATTAGAATGCCCATTGACGCGCACACGAATTTGAAAGTTTGACGCGCGCGTACGACATTATGGAAGGTCGAGAATAACTGTAAATAGTTGGAAATTGTCAAGAATAGTATCAGGAAGACGATACATGCGGAAAAACGGCGTTTTTACGTTCTCTATGCGCTGTGCGCGCGCATAACGCGCGCGCGGACGCGCACGGACAGGAAATTTTAAAATGCGTAAAATGTCCTGAACCATACCCTAATTTGATTAAAAAGTGATTTGGAGCATTTTTAAATTTTGACGCGCGCGTACGTGCGCGTCATGATGCGCGAACGGATTTTAATGACATTTTATGTTGACCCGTGACCTGAAGTTCATGTGTGTCAAATATGGTTTATTTTTGATGACTCGTTATGAAGATATGATTAATAATGTCATTTCACAAAATGGCGCCTTGATGACGTCATGATGACCTGATGACCTTGAAAAAGATAGGGGCACTTGATCTGATATGGTCTGATAATTGACAAAAATTTGAAGAAAATTGATCAAGTTGATTTTGAGAAATTGTGTTCACAAGAAAGTGGTGGAAAAATAAAAATAAATAATAAATAAATAAAGAAAATTCTGACGAAATTAAGAGGTGGTCTGTCGACTACGACAGACCACCTAATAAATAATAAAGAAAATTCTGACGAAATTAAGAGGTGGTCTGTCGACTACGACAGACCACCTAACTAGATTTTAATTCGTCATGAGGACGAATTAGGTGGTCTGTCTTTCAATTTGTACGATCATGATTGTAATCAGGATGATCATAATAATGGGGAAATGCTAAACTGAAGATAGGATGTCAAGAAATGCCATGAATGGAGATGCTTCTTGAGGACAGGAATGTAGCAAAATGTGTAACGGTCATTGTAAAACGATTATGGTGATGATGATAATGGTGATTATGATGATTATAATGATATAATGATGATGGCGATGGATATAATAATAGCGATGATGATCATGACGGTGATGATAATAATGATGATGATACAGGATACTTGGGAGATTAACCCCAAAGCTCTAATACAGGACAGGAAATCACAATTTCCATAGGGTTGTACACAAACTACTGCACACTACTTTCTAATAGACATAATACGGAAAATAAGGCAGTTTATTACATGATTTGTGATTTTTTATGTTACAATAGTCGAAGAGGATGGTAAAATGACAGGCAAAAAGAAGCAAAAAAAAAAAAAAAAAAAATCGGCCCCGGGGATCGAACCAGGTACCTTGACCATGGTAGTCATGTGCTTTACCGATAGACCAGAATATTTCCCATAGAGATAACACGTAAACGAAAACGGGATTCTCAAATCACATTTTGTACTGAAAAATTGGGCATGATCCCGACATCTGATCAAAAATTGGAGGGCTTACTAATGAAAGCTTATAGTCTCAGCTACAACATATTAAAATCTGGAAGAAAATAGACCAAAAATAACTGAGATACTGCTCAGAGAACGATGTCATGTAGATTCATGATTCGAAAAAAAATCATCTTCCATAGACATAACACGCAAATAGAGAAAATTCTGACATGGCATCTTGCATTGAAAATTTCAGTGTGATGACGTCATCAAAATGAAAAATGGTGGCAACTAATCTGGTAGAGAATTGTCTCAGCTATAACATATCAAAATTTGGAAGAAAATCGATTACCTATTACTGAAATATTAGCAAATGAATACAAAAATGATGACGTCATTTTTTCAAAATCATTTTTTTGAGTTCATATGCAAATATGATGACGTTACAACATGAGATCGGCAAAAATCCTGCATGAATTCAAATCTACAACTCCCAGGCTTTCAGAATATGTAAAGGAATCGGGGGGTTTCCGTGCATTCTGAGGAGCTATGGCGAATTCTAGATAGGCATGTTTTTACCACTTTTTACATTAGAATGCCCATTGACGTGCGCACGAATTTGAAAGTTTGATGCGCGTGTACGACATTATGGAAGGTCGAGAATGACTGTAAATAGTTGTAAATTGTCAAGAATAGTATCAGGAAGATGAAACATGCGAAAAAATGGCGTTTTAACGTTCTCTACGCGCTGTGCGCGCGCATAACGCGCGCGCGGACGCGCACGGACAGAAAATTTTGAAATGCTTAAAATGTCCTGAACCGTACTCTAATTTGATTAAAAAGTGATTTTGAGCATTTCTAAATTTTGATGCGCGCGTACGTGCGCGTCATGACGCGCACGGGGATTTTGATGACATTTTATGTTGACCCTTGACCTGAAGTTGATGTACGTCAAATATAGTTCATTTTTGATGACTCGTTACGAAGATATGATTGATAATGTGATTTCACAAAATGGCGCCTTGATGACGCCATGATGACCTGATGACCTTGAAAAAGATAGGGGCACTTGACCTGATATGGCCTGATAACTGACAAAAATTTCAAGAAAATTGATCGAGTTGATTTTGAGAAATTGTGTCCACAAAAAAGAGGTGGAAAAATAAAAGACAAATAATAAAGAAAGAAAATTCTGACGAAATTAAGAGGTGGTCTGTCGACTACGACAGACCACCTAACTAGAAATTGAATTCGTCACGAGGACGAATTAGGTGGTCTGTCCTTAAATTGGCACGATCATGATTGTAATCAGGATGATCATATTAATGGGGAAATACTAAACAGAAGATAGGATGTCAAGAATGCCATGAATGGAGATGCTTCCTGAGAACAGGAATGTAGCAAAATGTGTAACGGTCATTGTAAAATGATTATGGTGATGATAACGGTGATTATGATGATAATAATGACATAATGATGATGGCGATGATATAATAGTAGCGATGATGATCATGACGGTGATGATAATAATGATGATGATACAGGATACTTGGGAGATTAACACCATAGCTCTAATACAGGAAATCACAATTTCCATAGGGTTGTACATAAACTACTGCACACTGCTTTCTAATAGACATAATACGGAAAATAAGGCAGTTTATTACATGATTTGTGATTTTTTATGTTACAATAGTCGAAGAGGATGGTAAAATGACAGGCAAAAAGAAGCAAAAAAAAAAAAAAAAAAAATCGGCCACGGGGATCGAACCAGGTACCTTGACCATGGTAGTCATGTGCTTTACCGATAGACCAAAATATTTCCCATAGAGATAACACGTAAACGAAAAACGGGATTCTCAAATCCCATTTGGTAGTTCAAAATTGGGCATGATCCCGACATCTGATCAAAATTTGGAGACCAACTTAATAAAAGCTTATAGTCTCAGCTACAACATATTAAAATCTGGAAGGAAGACGACCAGAAATAACTGAGATACTGCTCAGAGAACGATGTCATGTAGATTCATGATTCGAAAAAAAATCATCTTCCATAGACATAACACGCAAATAGGGAAAATTCTGACATGTCGTCTTTAATTGAAAATTTCAGTGTGATGACGTCATCCAAATGAATAATAATGAGCGCTCCTGTTGTAGAGAATTGTCTCAGCTATAACATATCAAAATTTGGAAGAAAATCGGCCTCCTATTACTGAAATATTATCAAAAGAATACAAAAATGATGACATCATTTTTTTCAAAATCATTTTTTTGAGTTCATATGCAAATATGATGACGTCAGAACATGGGATCGGCAAAAAATCTACATGAATTCAATTCTACATCTCACAGGCTTTCAGAATATGTAAAAAATTTGGGGGGTTTCCGCCCATTCTGACGAGCTATGGCGAATTCTAAATGGGCATGTTTTTACCACTTTTTACATTAGAATGCCCATTGACGCGCACACGAATTTGAAAGTTTGACGCGCGCGTACGACATTATGGAAGGTCGAGAATAACTGTAAATAGTTGGAAATTGTCAAGAATAGTATCAGGAAGACGATACATGCGGAAAAACAGCGTTTTTACGTTCTCTATGCGCTGTGCGCGCGCATAACGCGCGCGCGGACGCGCACGGATGGAAAATTTTAAAATGCTTAAAATGTCCTGAACAATACTCTAATTTGATTAAAAAGTGATTTTGAGCATTTTAAAATTTTGACGCGCGCGTACGTGCGCGTCATGATGTGCGCGCGGATTTTGATGACATTTTATGTCGACCCTTGACCTGAATTTAATGTATGTCAAATATGGTTCATTTTTGATGACTCGTTATGAAGATATGATTGATAATGTGATTTCACAAAATGGCGCCTGGATGACGTCACGATGACCTGATGACCTTGAAAAAGATAGGGGAACTTGATCTGATATGGTCTGATAATTGACAAAAATTTGAAGAAAATTGATCGAGTTGATTTTGAGAAATTGTGTTCACAAGAAAGTGGTGGAAAAATAAAAATAAAGAAATAAAGAATAAAGAAAATTCTGACGAAATTAAAAGGTGATCTGTCGTTGACAGACCACCTAATAAATAAATAAAGAAAGAAAATTCTGACGAAATTAAGAGGTGGTCTGTCGACTACGACAGACCACCTAATTATGTGTAGTATAATCTACTTTTGAAGGATAATTATTTTAGACTTTGCAGTGAGCATTTGAAATGTAAGTAAAATGGGAGGGCCATTCTCGACTAGCACTTGTGCTAACTTTTGGTTCTCCCTTTAACTATACTGTCATTTATGTGATGTGTTGTTGTAAAACTAAACTCAACTCAAATAAGAACCTTTACTACGAAATGCGGGATCGGTGACATGGGAGATATAGGGGCGCGGCGCCTCTCCTTGAAAAAAAGTGCATAGGGGTCATCCCCCTGAAATGGAAGTCGCCTTAAATTGTCTAGCTGATAACTTAATGCTACCTATCCTTATAAGAGAAAAAAGGATGGATATTAAATTCAGACCTTGATTTGCCTGTGTGTTAAAAGGTATTCTTGAATGCAAAGTTCTACACTACAAATTAATGTAAACATGTTCTCGCTCGGTCAAGTTTTTATATACTCAAACGCAAATTCTTCTCTTTTTCTTGGGGGGGGGGGGTGGGGGGCACGAGTGTAGCGACTCCCTCCCAATTCCACAGATTGATACCCAAGTAGTATTACGCCACTTCCACTCCCTCTCTCTTTCTCTGTCTCTCTGTCTGTCTTTCTCTCTCTCTCTTGCCACCTCTCATTTTCCAACTGTCTGACTCTGTATGAACTGTTATTTATAATAATGCAAACATTTTCAAACTGATGCAAACTTTATTGACCTGCAAAAATATGTTATAAGCAGAAAACTAAGGTTGATTCAATATTGTTCAGAGATGGTCCTATACTGAACATAGAAAAGTTTATTTCGAACATCGGTAATAATCCGATGATTAAATTATTTACTACAGGGCGAAATAGATTTATAATCGATGCCAGGGATGATAAGATATGATCATACAATACCAGGGATCCCTTTAGATGATGTTAACTTTCATATTTGATTTTACGGGAGGTCCGGATCGAGCTAGCTGCATTAAAATTTGAAATGAAAGTCAGGCACTAAAGAAGGATATTGTACTCTCATAACAGTTTAGATGACTTCTATTCTCTTAGGGCGTATTTTGGACATATTGTTTTGTTATTCCTACCAATGAGACGTGATCCCAATAATTATTTCATTATCAATCAACATAATGCTAATCATGTATCTATATATTTCCCACACATAAGCTACTGCAGTGATCTTGTTGTGTGGAAACATGTCACTGTGCAATATCATGTATGCTCTGATGGTCGGTGGGCATCTAATCTTATACCGCTATGATAAACATCTCCCGATATTTCTATGGAGAAAGAATTTATCACATAATTGTTGAGAAGATTATGTATTGTCACCTCCAAATCTCAACCCAATGTACTGATTGTATTACTATAGCCTAAAATGGTGTAATACCAACAAGGAGCTGGATCCACTGATTGCTGAGGTGAACAGTGAAGGGAAGCTGACTGTCACCGTGGAGCATGACGACACGGTAATATATAACACTGGATTACATATACATCCTCTAATTAATTTCTCTTTTATCATGGTTGTATCACATCATATGAATCCAGGCCTATGTTTGCTTCATCCAGGCAGTGTCCCTTTCCCTTTTCTTACCGTCTTCCAAATGTATATTCAGCCTCATTAGAGTAATTTCATGCAGTACGTTTATTCTTCAATATGTCATAACAAATTTTTAGATGACGGATTTCTGAAACCATTGTGTTGCAAACATGGAGACTCCTCTTTTAAACTGCATTAGTAAAAAAGTGTCTCACTTTATTGGAAAGTACAATAATCTGTATTGAGAGAGAGAGAGAGAGAGATAGAGAAGGGGGTAGAGAACCCTTAACTGATGATTTGTTTATTGTAATAAATCACACTAAGTACTGTGACCTGTATTATTTCATCAATTTAAAGCACTACAACATTCTAATTGCTATACTCTAAACCTTAACCAAATGAGCAATTTTGTAAAAAAAAGAAAGAAATAAATCATGGATGAAAGATACGGTAAGCATATAAGTCAGTCTTCTTCTGCCAGCCATTTCGGTAACAAGTTTCAGATATTAGCCATCTGACATGCTAAGTCTATGAAAACTATTTAAAAAAATGTATCTGAATCCGTGAATGATAACACATCTTGGAAATTCTAATTCATTTTTTTTAAATTGAGAGTAGTCCAAAAGTACAAGATAATTATCAAACTATTCTTTTTATCTTAAATGATCGTGTGTGTTTTATAAAATCCAAAACAATAACAAACATTATGAAAGTCATAAACGCTTTTATTTTGCAAATTGCCAATTCCGTCGGTCACTCGGATTCCTAATATCATAGAACTTGCCATTTCCAAACTATACTACACACATATTGTTTTATGATGTGAAATATAACTTGTTATGTTCATCTATTCATAATTTATCAGTGATGTCATGTTGTCTCATTTATAGGACATGGAGATGGCCGGTCTATGAGGACATGTAATGCCAGCACACCGTGATGTGTGATTGACTTCATCTTGGTGAACTCTATTGTTACTATTTCATGGGCTAATGGTACCCTTGTACCATTCATTATATCTCTTCGTGGATGTTATCCATGGTCTGTTGGTGTACTCAGTGATTTACGTTAATTAATATGTAAGTTGAAATGTGTGGAATAGATTATATACATACACTCTGTATTTATTGAAATTAATTTTCTACGAGTCTTGAAATATAATGTGTCATGTTGCTTTTCAGGATTAAATCCATCATTTCGTCGCAACCTTTTAGATACATGTGTAGAGCACTTTGACGTAATTGCAAGCACACCGATATACCCTATCATACAGAGAGAGAGAGAGAGAGAGAGAGAGAAGGGGGATGAGGGAGGATAATATAGAACATTATGTAAAAGGTATACAATGTGTTTTCAAAAACGTACTCACATCCTGGGGCTTCATGATCAGTATAAAACACTAAAGACCTTGACTCGGAAATCATGTTAAAGAAGCAATTAGGAGTGGGTTTCCACTGATACCTTTGTCTTATCTCTACTGTCTTATAGCTCGAGCATTGGCACTTTACAAAAAAATACAATAACTTCAAAATATCATTTCGCTTTCGAAAGGGCTCAAGTAGATAAAGACTGCTTCATGCAACAATACATTGATCGGTATTCCGTTTGTAAATATAAACGCGATTTCTATCAGATAGGTAAGAATGCTATGAAATGTGGATACGAACCTCTTCACACTGCACATGACATTGTGCACATCGGCATCGTCCTCACAATCGTGTCTGTGTGTTTTTTTTAATTTTGTGTTCTGTGAATTAGAAGAAAATATGCCTACGATGTACAAAGTCGTTGTTAATATAATCATAAATACGTTGTACATAATCATCATAGTTTGGGTTCACATCCTGCCCTCAAAAAAGTGAGTAATTTTATGGAAGCTTGATTATATTGTGAAGTATTGATTGAGAATTCTGTTAGACTATGTTCTCTGAATCACATTGGATTTATTGATTATTACAACGGGATATACATGATATACATGATATAGGTAGTCGATTGTATATATTCACATGCCATAAATGACAGTTCTATTCTCTGTTGTTTAAGGTATTGTCACTGACAGAAGACCCTGTCCTTATTCATTTTATTTTAAATATTGAACTCCAGTGTTCTGTTCCAAAACGAATCACAATGATGATATTTCTCAGATGATATTAGTATTCTGCTTTGAAAATTATATATGTCATAGATGTAGGAAAACTATGAACAATACTTACATGTATATCATTATGTACTGTTGATAAGTATAAATAATATTTGACTTCTGTATATATACATGTACATGTACATGTGCCACTGTGTCATACCAGTTGTGTGTATATTGCATGATAAAAATTATTAAGTTGAATCCATTGTATAGGCCTGACTGGAACCATAGCCTACATCAGATTGTCATCAATAATGTTATTGCTTCAAACCAATTTATTATATCAATGTTAATACTATGTTTAAAGAAATATCAAATTTATCATGTTGTAAGTGAATGATAATACATGTACGCTGTTTTTAAATGTTATTACGTTGTAACAAAATGAGCATGTTTTTTCAATGTATGATTCAATTATCATTATTTTGATCATAAATTATGTCTACTGTATTGTTGAATGAACCACCTGTGAAAAGAAGAAAAATATAAAAGGCATTGGCTGGCATTGTTAGGAATTTAAAAATATCTCATTCTGTTAATTGAAATTTGTATAAAATGTGAGTTATAGTTTTAAAATATGGCTATGAGAGTCTCAAGTCATAATACCTTTGGGAAGTATTTTAAAACAGTGAAAATCTAAGTCAATGTTTGGAAAGAAAATCTGTCATTTTAACGGTCGGTTCTTGGAGTTTGAATTTATATTGAATATCGATTTATGCAATTTTCGTAGCGTGCGAATAAATACATGTTGATTGACAGTATCGTCATGTTCTCCGGAAAAAATGCCCACGATCTCAACGCATAGGGAGCCAGACAACTTATTTTTTGAACTCGAGAGTAACGGTCTCTTATTAAAACGTCTCGAAGACGCGAAATTATAGAATCGCGGTTTGCGTTGTACTTACAGCTTTTCATTCCAAATAATGGTTGTTTTCAGGGTTTTTGAGTACTCATACACATGTTTCATCTTGGTTTGAGAATTTTTTAAATCAGCTGCTCACAAAGGTAGCCAATGCTTTTAACCATATTTAAACAAAACAAAATTGTAAACATCAACTACTATGCAACCTTGTATAATCTAGACTAATTTATGACATGCGACTACAATGAATGTATGATTATAAGAGAAAGAGATGAACAACCTTTATCGTTTTCAGAATTTGTATACATGTGTGTGTTGGTGTTATATGTAGAAAGAATTATTTTCCATTGCATTTCATTGTTTGACTGTTCCATTTGTATAGTCCTTGTAGAACCGTTTTGTCACTGCACTGCAAGGCTAATAGATGAATGACAGCTGTGCTGCTGGCCAAATCATTGATGTTTATTTGTGATTAGATAGGCGATGGAATTGTAAAGTAAAAATGTGTTGAACATTGCATTATGAATATAATAGCAACTGCACAGTTAGACTAAGCGAATATGATAAGAAATTGTTATTAAAACCACAAATTAGAGGTGTGCTGATAAATGAGTGTGTTTTACTTATCATCACTTTCAATTTTTAAATAGGCTTACCTGGCTTGTCATATTGTGAAATGGACTGAATGTAGCCTACATATACTTTCGACTACAATTGTGTATAAAATTCAGCGCATAAATCTTTGGCTCTTTGTTTTTCAGTACTAAGCCTGATCTTCTTTTCATCCTTATTAACCACTTCCACATGTCAGACTTCCTCCTGCACTTATATGTTTATCCATTTCAACCATTTTCCTCTTCCATATTTTCTCCTCTTTCAGATATAATTGAATCTTTCATCAGAGTTCTGATATTTTTACTCTGCTCTATATTCATGTGTGCCTGTACATATTTGAGGATTTTTATTGCACACCTAATGATAATAAAGATGTAATTTATGGACAATTAATGGGAAGAATTTTCTTATTATTGTAAGTGCCTTGAACTCTTTTTTTGTAGATATGCACATGTCTTCACTATATATTTATCTACCTAGAAACTACAATATTGTATTTTCTCAAACGCTTTCTTTTTTTTTTAGTAGTATTTATTGATTCATTCAGTTCAATCATACAAAATATATTATATCTCAACATTAACATAAGTATAATTATGAATCTTGTAAAGTCATAACACATAATATAACTTCATAAAACATAGTATCATATTGCTAATATAGCCTAATATTTTTTTAATATTTGTAACTTAATATCATATAACCTAATATTTGAATAGTCAAACAACTTATATCACCTGAATTAATCGGAGATTGATTTGGCCATGCCCGACATGCCTCCCCCCCCCCCCCCGCCATTAAAAATGTCACAGGACAGACAACGAACAATAAACATAATTAAAAATAACCACTCCCTCCCACCCACGATTAGTGCAAAATACTTTTAGATGTTAATTTTTTATAACGTCTTGTTAATGTGTTTCGCTCGAATGCAATCTTATTTTCTTCTTCTTTACTCTTAAGTAGCTTTTCTCGTATCTCTTCCGCATTCGGTGGCTCAACAAATGTTTGATGGATCGATTGATTTTTATTTTAATATGTCTAAGCGTGAGAGAGTGTCTTTTTTGTACGTATGTAATGTAAAAACATCAATGCACACTGCATAGATATATCGGTTTCTGTAATCTTTCATCTTGTTATAAACGAATGTTATTTTTGTTTTATTTCATTCATTCTTTATATCTTTTATATATTCTATCTATGTGACGTGAATGATCAAATCAAACCAAACCATATCGAATCGAATCACATGGAATCAAATGAACTCTAGCTGTGCAAGACCAAATCGATAATTTGTTCTTCTCAGCTCAAAAGACAGCATAGGTCAGCAGTAGGCTATCTGTCTAGCCCGACAGTTTTCACCCTGTTGTTCTTAATTATGATACTTATGTCTCTGAACCTTTGTATTTGATTTCATAAATGCACATTTGCTTATTTATCAACTATACTTTGTATTGTATGAACAGTACTGTATGTAAATATTTTTTTCATGATTTTTGCATATCCTTTATATTTTTGTGTAAACTATAACATTGGTGTACAATGTCATTGAAGGTTTTTAGAATAAAATACTGCAAAATAGCGATGACATCAAGTAAGAGATTTACCCTTTGGTGCATATTAATAGTACCGGAACAAGTCACGTTGCAAAACGAAAAAAAATGTAGAAAGAAAGATCGAATCAGAGAGACGAAGAGAGTGTCTCGTACTGTAGATAACAAGAGAGTGTGATGTGGGAGAGAAAGAGAGTGATAGAGAGAGAAAGGAAATGAAGAAAAATGAATTAAAGAGGTAAAGATAGGGTGGAAAAAAGACTAGAAGGTGAGGAAAGAGAGGCCAAGCGAGGGAAAGAGAATGAGAAGATGGGAAAGAAAGATAATATGGAAGGCAAGGCGAATTACACTTTATACAGTACATATATTTATACAGTGAATGCCCTTCTCAAAGTCTATTGTCTGAAGGTCCCTTGCAAAGTTTATGCTGCCCCCCCCCCTTGTGATTGGGGCAATTTATATGGGTATCCATTTGTGATTGTGGCGTGAAAAACAGAAACATTGATCCATCCTCAAGGGAGGGATGTGTTGATATATGCAAATCACTACTTATCAATCACATTTGATCAATTTATCAAAAGTATCAACTAATTAATCTGTCAAAACTCTTTCAAATGTATATTGTATCTCTTTTATTCACATTTATATATAAAACTGTATATACAAGCCTGTCACTTATAATTTACATTTCTAGAATTGTTTTCTATTAACTTTTAGTTGTCTAAAATATTCATGAAATTAATCATGAAGCGTCCACAAGAAATGCAAAAACGATTCAGCACGAACTAGCAAACAATGCAATCTTCACGAATTTCTCTGGTAACAGCTCTATTTTTGTCTCCATATTCATAAAAAACCAGTCCAATTCAAAGCATAGCTGTAGTTTGTCAGGCAGGATGTGAACAGTTCCCTGAACCAATTCTGAGCTTAGATTACGCTATCAAACCAAGTGTTCTCTCTATGTGTAAATAACAATTCGAATAGTTGAATTGAAAAACATGGTAAAATACATGGTAGCTTGGAGTAATACAGTGGAAATTGGGTATAAAGAGCTCTGATATAACAAGATTCTTGATATAACAAGGTAATTTTGCTGGTCCTAAGTCTGCATGATGTTTTGTTTGTTTACCTTGATAAAAAAGGAGATTTCTGATATAACAAGGTAATTTTCATGGTCCCAAAGGTCCTCGTTATAGTGCATTCCCACTGTACAATTCATTCTGTATTCAACCAGATTAAATGGTGCTCCAACATAATGCTCCTGGGCCCCGTTTCATAAAACTTGTTATCAATAACTGTTATAAGCTACTGAATACCATGCATCTGATTGGCTGAGAGCAAATTTGTCTTAGAAATGTGGCAGTTGTTGCTGATAACAAGCTTTATGAAACGGGACCCAGGTATTATTTCATCAAAGATGTAGGTTTATAGGTTTAGGTTAGCAATTGGGTTTTAGGTTAGGGTCAGGTATAGTGTTTAATCCAAGGTACAATTTTAAAATTTGGTTCGTGTACAAAATCGATGTGGAGCAGTTGTCGCCAGAGCAAGTGCTTTACAACCGATGAGATATATATACACAGCACAGTAGATTTACTTATGATTACGGGAGATTTGATTATAGTTGGTTAAGGGTTCCAATTGATCAAACATCAGAATACAACATGCACAATTCATGTTTGCCATGCATGTGGAACTGAATACTAAATATACCTGTGACGATTGTCTAAAGTTAAAATCAGAATTATAACACTGACACCATCTCTTTGCATTTAGTTTGTTGAAATAACTGATGACAAATATTTTATTGTTGTTGCTGTTGTTGATGGCCTGAAATACTGACACTAAAGCTATCTCTGTGTTCGGTTGAATAAAAAAATTCCATCAATGGAGTATTAAAGGTGAATATATTGTACAAACGTCTCAGCATTAACACCATATCTCGGTGCTAATTTTGGTTTAGAAACTGAAAAACACCAATGTGTCATGATTTGCCGAACTTTTTAACACAACACCATATCCGAGTGTTAATTTCAGTTTAAACACTGAAAATCACTAATACCCTATTCCTGATGATGCGCTAAAGTGAATATCAAAATTTCAACACAATTCTAAATCTCGGTACTAACCTTGGATCAGAAACCAAAGAATACAAATACATGTATCATGATAATGACCTTCTTGGTGTACACATTGATATACATGTAAACATACATTTATTTATAGAAACATAACTGCATCTCTTCAGTTCAATTTCAGATGACAGAGGTGTGTTACTTCCCATGTAGATTTCTTTTTGTGTCTTCATACATACAAGTCTTGCAAGTCTTGGACAAGATGGCAGTGGTTTGATGTCTCAAAAGATGCCCTCACAATATCAGGCTCCATTTACATCCCCCCCACCCGCAAAAAAAAAATGATGAAATTTAAATCCATTTTTGAGTGCCTTTGCTTTTTTTTCTTTGATTATTTATATAGTGATGATAAACTTTGTACAAATGAAAGCCAGCCACAATTAGTACAGCCCATTTATTCTGATTTACCAGGCAAATCTTGAATACTCACATGACAATACACCCTCTAGAAAGCATACATGGACAAGGTGGTATTATAATTATTACTTCAAGGCCCAACATGTAAAATGATAGCATCAATCATTTTGATATTCACCTGACAGGCTCTAACAAACTAATTCATGAATACAGCACAACCCATTACTGAAGGAAAGTCAGTGATGAATATTCATTATGTCCCATGTGTAACAGTTTTCATTGGTATAACAGAACAAATTCTGCAAGCATGGCAGCAACGTTGCATCAATAATACACACTACCATGTAGGTTCAATAAGTTAGGTTTCAAAGATTGGATTAGTCATCTCATACAAACATCAACCAGGCCTAATGATAGTAGAGATCTTCATTTATTCGCTTTCTGGACAATCCTTTTAAACTAGATAAGAGGAAATATGTGCCTAGATTTTCAGGAAAAAGCACTTTTCTAGATTGTGTGTTTGACAACGTGTGCAGCCTCGACTACCGTCTGTGTAGGTCGTTGCACTCTTGGGTCCATGATAGGTACAGCCATTCTGTGGAGAAAAGAGAGAGGGAGAAAAAGAGAGAGAGAAAGAAAAAATATAATGAGATTCTTGTACATGTATGCATAACTTATTCAGGGAGATGCATCTATATTAATCTTATGCTTGATACACCTCCCTCAGCCTAAGGACAGTTTAGTACGAAATTTTGTTTCTCTCTGGGAAATTAGAGAAAAGGGGAAGCAAGGGGAAAAGAGAAACTTGTGAGCAAATAAGTGTTTAATTGAACTGAGTACTTTGATAAATCTAAATCTAAATTTAAATCTAAATTTAAATCTAAATTTAAATCGTTGATTTAAGTTTTTGAAGGGGACAAATTTTTTTAAAAATAAATCAATAACTTAAACAGAGAGTGTCTAAAATTTCATGAAGCGCAGATACTTACGGAGCATTGGTCTTCTGGTTGACGACAAACAGTGGGTTGACCTGGCTGAGGATCTCATCGTTGACCGAGATACCATCAAGGTACTGCTTGAGGACTGTCCTGAGCCGCTGGTTCTCCATCGTTAGGGTAGAGCGCTCCTTGTCCAAGGCCACCTTGTCCAGGAGGGCCTTGTTGTAGCGCTTCCAGAAGTTCTCCAGGGATTGGTATTCGTGCATGATCTGATGGGGAAGAACAATAGTGGTTAGAATACTTCCAGGATTGTGCCAATGCCATAGTTTATATGTATAGTATTGAGGTTTTGTAGACTTTTATTATGTTACATGTATACAGGGCTCTCAGGGAGAAATTTCTAATCACTGATGGGGCTGCCTTGACAAATAAAACATGATAATGTATAAACAGATTAATGAATTAATACCACAATAAATGGATTTGTACAATTCAGAAATATATTGGAAACAATTAGATAACAATAAACATCATCCTTGCTTGGCTCAGAAAGCTCAACAACAATAAAACAACAAAAATAACTGGTGAAACCTTACATCAGAAAGACACAAAGGCAAACACACTTTTTGTACTGTCTACATACTAGGCATATGCCTTATGTACATTACAGATGCAAAAAACATTGGCTGGCTCTTCTTCTGCAGGATACAAAATATTTTGCTTTTTACTATATCATACTGCCTCATCTAATACTTGGGGAACTATGATTCTATCACAGGCAATGTATTCTGATAACCACCTCAAGGGCAGTCTATATGCTATTATAATAACAAGTGATATTATTTACAGAAAATATAACACTATACCTCTGCAAGGTGCTCTGACGGTGGTTCTGCTACAGCTGCTGCTACATCCTCTTGTTCATCTGCCGTTAAACTGGATGCATAGAAGGGTAGAACTTTCTCCTCCTCTGTCTCCAGTTTACGACTCATCTCGGCCAGTTTCAGTATCCTTTCACCCTATGGTCATGAGCATAAGGAGAGTGTAAATATCTGAAGATCAATTTTCATACTTTAGAAATAGGGTAAATGACAATGCAATGATTTATCATAACCACTGTTTTAAATTTTTGTACAAAGATTTGAATATTCCTATTTATATTCAAGGAGAAAACAGGTTATTTGAAATTATGCATTATAAGTTCAGCTTCACACACATAACAACAAATAAACTCAAAGCCTGTAAGGGAAGGTTTTTCATTCTTACAGTTCATTTTTTGCTTTGACAAGAGAATATAGGAAGACAGATTGTCAGTCAGTCTTCTTTCTACTTTAAAGCTTCCTCAACTTACAAGCCAGAGTAATATTGGTGCACTCAAGAGAATAGCCTAAAGGAGGGCTGTATTTAGAAGGGGGTAATATTATCAAAATAAATGGCAATACTGTGACTGGAAGAGTTGCGGTACAGTGAATATGTCAATGGACTATGAAGCAGATGGGTAAAGGGTTTGAATCCCTACCACAGCATGTATTTCCTTTGGTAGGACATTAATCTACATTTGCCACTCTCAATCCAGGTGAAGTAAATGGTCCCCGGTAGGAAGGATTCCTTGAATGCTCGAGTACCTTATCATGGCAGCTTACCATTTCAAGTTTCCTTTTAACTTCTTTGATGGATGCGTTGCTCTCTAGGGTCAGCTTCGTCAGCCGCGATCTTTCGTTTTCCCGAAAGTTATTCATCTGGCTTTTGAGTTCATGGAAATGCTGCGCGATGACTTCCCTCTGCTCTCTCAAGTCTCGATTCCTCTCCTCGCTTTCTCTCGAGTTTTGAGACATCTTGGCTTTGAGGGATGCAATGTTGTCCTGCAAACAAAAAACAGAGCCTCTTACTACATCTACTTCTTCTGTGTAAAACTTGATGCCCCACTAGATCCACTTTACCTCCATACAAAGGTGTTTGTTCATGCAAAAAAAAAATAATGGAACATAGAATGATCCCAAAGTATTAATTTTCATGCTATCAATACACTTTGTCTCAAGAATATTAAAAAATATCAAAAGCTAATTCATGAAGTGTCATATTAGGAAGATGCATGCAATGACAATTGTGTCAAAAATAGAATTGAAAAATAGAGTAACCAATTTGCTCAAAGATGTCCAAAATGATTGAATAATCTGAACAAATTTAATGACTGCTAAGGTGATTTTGTAAAGTCCAGATTCTTAAGTCATTAGAATATCAAGTATGTTACAAAAATCGTAACTTTAGGAATTCAACAAAAAAATTTCATTCAATTAAATATTTTGGGTAAAAACATGTTCCGTCCCGAGGTAACTTAATAACTATTTTAATCAGTTCAATTTCATTTTGTTTTCATGAAATTATCAAGTGGATACTTGAAATTAATATCACTGGTGTGCTCAACAACAGTTTTTGACATTCAAGTGTCAGGTAAACTTAGTACTTTTAATCTTGTCATAACCAGCATAGCAATGGAAAAAAAAAGGAGCCATAGAAACTAGGATGTATTCTCTCTGATATATCTTTTCTGTTTTTAGCGATGAAAAGTAACCTCTAAGTGACTCCTAAAAGTTTAGAAGAGCAGAGCTCAGACATACTGATATTCTCTGCAGTTTGCGCATCTGCATCTCGATCTCCTTTGCACTCTTCTCGTCTTTGTCCTTGAGAGTCTCGAAGGCGGCCTTCCTTTCTTCCGTTGATTCCTGGTAACTCTTGAGAGCTTGTTGAAACTGAGCCCAGAGGTCTTCCACCTGACCCTCTAGCTGAAGACGTAGTGCATGCTTCTCCTCAAGGTTCTGCAATCAACATTAAATTGTAATAATACGAATGGAAACATTCAGCTTTTGTATACCGGTAGTGCATATAACATCATGTCATAACATAGGCCTACTTATGAACTTCTAAAACGTTTGGGTAATTATTACCCTAGCTTTAGCCCTAGAAGCTGTTTTCAGCTCATAGTGCACTTTAAGGAATAAATCCTGACAGGCACCCAACCCATGTGTTAAAAAACTTGGTTTGAGAAAAACAACTGTAGTTAATATACAATGCCTTGTTTGAGGACATACATACTGAGAATAAATCTGAACCATCTACCTTTTAAAAGGGAATGAACAAACAACCCTATGTCTTTTAAAGGAAATATCGGATGAACAGAACAGCTTTACCTTATTCTTAATCTCATCTCTGAGACTCTGGAAATCCTGTCTTGCATCATTCTCCCTCTCTGTGCAGTTCTGCTCCATGGCATAGAGAATGTCCTGGAGGTCATTCAGCTCTCGCTTGTGTTGCTCAATTATGAGCGCCCTCTCAGTGTCAAACTCTTTCTTCAGGACTTCCAGCTCATCCAAGTACTCTGACTTCAGGATTTGTAGTCTGCTCTTTTGGAGGTCTGTAAAGTAGTGAAAGCCAAAACACAAGAGTGTTATAGCTCGAATTGGGAGTCATAATTCATATCTCACTGATGCAATGCTGAATGTGCTCTTCAATAATTCTGACATCTGCTCTCTGATTCAATAGACAAACCTAAAAAAAAAACCCGCTGTAACATCAACTTCTTCCAGTGTGTAATTTACATGTACAAAAGGAAAGGCTGACTATGTCTATATAAGGTGAAAGTCATAATTTCGCTCCCCTATTCTCAGGAATATAATTTACATTCTTGAACAATAATTTGCAAGCATTACTTGCCAAATGACCAAACAAAATTCAGAGTTTGACATTAATGGTATTCTATGTCCACAAAATATGCACAATTTTGAATGGGTACTCTAAAACTGGCTACTGAATACACTAAGTTGGCAGACCACGACTGCAAGAACACTTACCCACTAGTCCGTCCATATTCTGTAAGTGACTCCTGAGTCCCATGGCATACTGTTCCTCTGCTTCCTGTAAGTCTTTGACCAAAGACTTGATGACACTGTCCTTCCGGTCCACCACACGCTCAAAGGTCTGGCTCAGGATCTCAATATCGTTCTTCAGCTCTCTCGACTTGGCAGCACGCATGATGTTCCTCCACTGGTGGGTAATTTTGTACATGTTGAAGCGGGTGTTTCTCTCCTCTTTCACCAGTTTATCCTACAAAAGTAAAACATAGAAGCATCTATCAGATAAAGTATGCCATATTTTTTTGGCATGATAAAGAAAATACTATCTTACATCACATGTCAGTAAATCTTCATCTTTTGTATGCCTGCTTCTCAGTATATTTGACAGGATATGTAGGAAATTTATCCTTGAAAACTTATAGCTTTGTGAGAACATTTTGTCACCTACATGATGACAACAGATAGTTATTTGCCTAATTTATTTAATTTCCATACAAGAGATTGAGTTCTACAAAGAAAGTCTAATATCAATGCCAATAATAAATATTTTTTTTAAATTTCTTCTTTTGATTATATATCATAATCAAATATTTAGACCAGGGGGGGGGGGGGGGTCATTCCTGTTATCCAAAACTAAATTAAACATCTACTAAACAAAAAGTAAACAAACAAACAAAAAATAAGAAGAACAAAACCAAAAAAGTAAATCATTTAACAGCTTACCTTTAAAAATTGATTGAGCATATCCTCTTTCTTTTTCTGCATTTCCTTCTCTGCTAACTCTTTTTGTTCTAGGTATAAAATTCTTTCTTCCTCTGTCATCTTGGCAAGCTTGCCCTTTTTGGCTGACTTTCCTTTTTTCTTGGGTGCCATGTTCCTGTCTTCTTATCAGCAGAACTTCTAAATGAAAAGAATCAAAGACAGATACAAACTTTGACATCTCAGAAGAAGACTATGAAATAACTTCAGATGGCTTAAAGTTTAGCAGTTATTATTTTTGGTGGTCACAACAGATTCAACTGAGATCTATGCAAAGTTATCTGTACATTGCAATAGACCCTACCCTTGCATGCCTTGTGTCCTATTGAAAGAAACACTATTCAACATTATCATTATTATCAATCATACGAAACCTTAAAAACAGTTGGTAGACTACATTACTACATTTTTCACCGTTAAAGATAAAGTTGAGCTCTGGTTATGCAATTACATTGACATTGTGAAAGAAATTCTCTCAATTTGGAAAGTTTGATCATGTCTAACTTTGTTGGTAGGTCTGCTGACCTAGACTTACTTAACATTCAACAGTTAGATCTAACCTACATTACAGAATAAATGGTGTACCATGTGAGGTTTAAATTCAAGTTTACACCAGGATTCAACACTCACGGCTAGCCTGGAAGAGTAGCATCAGCTTTTTTTTGTTTTTACTCTTCAAAGAGCCTTCCAGGCTACTCGCGGTGATCAAGAAATGCACATAATGAAGGCACTAAGTTACTTTTGCACCGGGTATCCAAAATTTACAATCACATAGATTGGGTACCGGTACCCTAACCCTAAAGTAGACTGATTAACTCTTTCAGTGGCAATGTCACAGATATGTGACAGATAGATTTGTCATTTTCATTCACCAATTTCTCAAACACAGGAAAGGTAGGCCCTATATGGTGGTCAATGTCTATATAAAAAAATTTAGCATAAAATCAAGCATTCTAAATGATTATATGCTACAATAGACATTTTCAGAGAAAATTGCAGATTTTTAACAAGATATTACCTTATTTCAACATGAAGCAATAGTAATAACAAATGAGAAACCAAAAAATAATGGACCAAAAAGAAACTCAAATACACTTTTGGGTAAAGTATAATGTTTGGTATCATAAGAAATGGTAATCAATTTCCTACAAATTTTGTGCACAATATTTTGTGAAATAATAGATGGTTCATGAAGTGCAGACATTTGAAAAGTAAGCGTTGTATGATTGTCATTTTGGTAAAATTTTTGAAGAGCTAAAAAAGTTAGACCCCTTGCCTTCGAGGTAGGCACATTAAGTCAGAGTTAAATCAAATTCTGGTAGATCTACCCGGTGCGAAAGTAAATTAGTGTAAAGTAGCATTATTATGACAATATAAATTTGTCTCCATGATCACTTCACCCTCTTATTTACATTTTCTCTCTATTCAATCTTCCACCTGTGTTCTCGAGGACATTGCTCCACTTAACTACATTCCTTTCTTGTCACCCCTATTCACCTTAAATCTTTTGTTCTCTCTCTGGCCCATTGAACCTTGCCTGCCATACCATCTACTATGACTATGACTCACTGACCATCCAACCCTGACTTATCACATGACCCATTCTATCTTTTCTTATTGGTACTTCTTGTAGACTTCTGACTGGTTATTTTTGTTGATGTATTTGTCAGCCATTTTGAGTTTATATTAAAATATACTTCAGTGCATCTCCAAATTTCAAGCCTGCAAGACCTATTTTGTAGTGTCTGCTGCATTAGCCCCACAATGAATACGATACACTGCTTCGCCAGAACAAGTAAACTACGAATTTCATTTTAGGAATTGAGTTTTTCAACATCGGTGAGACTAGACCGAAAATTCTGTCTCTCGTTCGTTAGCTCTTCACTGAGAGACAGAAACGGCTGTTTCATTCTGCTTTGCAAACCGTATTGACTTACACACTATAACAGTTTGAATACAGCTGCAAGAATTTCAAACAGAGAAAACCTTGGACCTTGAATTACCTGAAAAAGGAGCTTTTAACGGATTATTCAGTCAAATTGGTAAGTTGAACCGATTCCTTAAATAGTAGAGCCTAGGCCTAACCAATTCAATAATAATATGTAGATCTAGATATATGAAGAAAAATCAAATTATTGCGATTTGTCCAACTACGCGTCGGCGTGTAATCGGTTTGCACAGCTGGGGGTCTTTTCATCAAACCGTCATAATGACAAGATCAGCGACATCTCCACGCTGTCGCTCAACTTGTCCACTGTTTCACAAAGCCGTATTTGCAAAGATCAGCGACAACTTCCCTGACAAGTGACTTGTCGGTACTCCAAACCTGTCATATCTTTTTAGAATGCCATCACACGCCAGCTTTTAGTTAGTCTATAAGCTGCGAAAAAATGAAAAATGGAAGTTAAGAGAAAATTTATTTCCTGATCTCCAAACACATTCCTTTATTATTCTCTTATCAAATAGTTTTACTAATGTTTTTATCATATTTTACAGACGGACAGTATGTTCTTATGACTTGACCCCCAGACAAGTAAATGAAATTAATATAAAAACACCCACATTGGTTTACCATAGAAAAAGCGTTGAAAACGGAACAGTCTGTATATACACACCAATATAAACAATGACATGTACACATGTATGTATTTTCCCTATATTTTTCCCTTTTCATGCAATGCATTGTTATAGATGATATTAAATGTTTAAATAATTTTTTATAAATGAATATTAAGAATTGGGTCATAAGATATCTTAATTTAAATCATTTTATCTAAAGTGTACAAGATTTGGGTCTTCTTTTCCAAAAATAAGTGAATTACGGTATCCTCAGTCTCAATCTCATTTACAAATGTACTTCGAACATCACAAAAGCGGGATGTTTGTAATTTGTAAAAAATTGTATCATCAGTATTAATTTTTCGCTGCCATTTTTTACATTATGGAACAGTTATGGGAAACTGAGCCTCGAACTCGAAGTCTGTTTGGGTAATTGACGATAAATCCATGGCAATGAATGGACTGTCTATGGAGTATTACTATTGGTACTAGTCAATGAGCATGATCACGATGTCATGACAAGCCTCATGAGTATCAATATCACTGAGTTGTCGTTTATGAATTACCGTATGTAGGCCTACGGTATGTCTTCGTGAAACAGTTTGTCAAGTCCACGACATTTGATGAAACGACCCCAGACCAGAGTGATACGACGGTTTCTGTCTCCAGCTTAAGTGAAGAGCTAAACGAACGAGAGACAGAATTTTTCGGTCTACGGCGAGACCAGCCAGAGCTAGCGGCGCGGCGCTGTGCCACTGGCGCTGCACACTTGTACGACGAGTGCTTCTACTTGTATGGCTAGAGTGCCAAAGTCTGAGCAGTGCCCATGTCTGCGCACATGCGTAACCATGGTAACTGCGCGATTCTAATAAAACAAAACACGCAACGAACACAAATTTTTCATCTTTATCATAGCGATAAGCATGATAAGTATTCATGCAAAAAACGAGTCAAAATAATGAAAAAAGGTCTTATTTCAGACATTTTATTCACAAGCTTCAAAATGTTGTCTTTCACATCAAAACTCCCGATCTGCGTGTAAAATGAATGAGTGCGCAGACATGGGCACCATTGTTTTTTCAATGTTGAAGTGAACTGACACAGCCACCGTTTCTTGTGAAAATAGCATTTTTCTTGCTCTATTTTTGGTGAGATTTTTTGCAAACTTTGCAAACTTACTCTTTAGAATATCACTTTTATCAGGAATAATATAAAATTAAGCTTTAGGCCTAGGCCTAGAGGAATATTAAAGAAATTCTTGTTCATTTTCAGGTCAAAACCTTAGGTGCGCAGACATACATGTAGGGCTCCCCATGGCCCATCATATTCATACTCATACAGTCCAACTTCCAAGCGTGCAGTGCAGCGCAGTGGCTGGGGAAAACGAAATTCACTCACTCACTCTCACTCTCAGTCTCATCAGTCTCACTCTCAAGTCTCACTCTCACTCAGTCTCAGTCATTGTCAGTCAGAGAAACGAGACAGCTGCCCGGCTTTCTTTAGGAGTCCAATATTCACACTTTGTAATAGTAATTTTGATGTAAACATTTCATACTACAAATACTCACATCAATGTACGTAACAACACGTATCCTTCAAAGGAGATTTAATGATAAATCAATGAAATTTCGTAAATGAATTAATATTTTCCGGAGAGTCAATGGCGAAATAAACGGCATAGCAACAATGTTGTTTACGCCTGATATCGATCATCGCATCATATCGCAATCGCCGGCCTACTCCGGCCTCCCTGAAGATTTTGCTGAATTTCGAGACGATTCAAAGTAAATATTATCAATTTGAGGATCAGGCGTAAATCCACTATAAAACTGACATTGTGACTGAAAAACAACTTTCATTGGTGGATTTCAAATTAAAGGCAGGGGGTAAATACAGGCACGGAAAGTAAGGCCAATTCAAGGCCGTACGCAGAATTTTTTTCCTGGGGGGGGGGGGGGGGGCAAGATGATCGCTTTTTATTATTTGATCATTTAAAAGTCTAAAACCCGATTTTTGAAATTTCTGGGGGGCAACTGCCCCCTGCCCCCTGCCCCCTGAAATTTGCGTTCAGATAGGAGAGAGGGGCCGGGGGGGGGGGGGGGAGGGAGAGAGAGAGAGAGTGAAAGAGAGAGAGAGAGAGAGAGAGACTACTGTGACCATCTATATTAGTGGGGTTAGGGGGAGGGGCGGCCGCTGCAATTAAATCATCCGAGTCCGCACTCAAATGAGGGGTCAGATTGAAGAAAAAAAAATAAGTTGACTCGCATGAGTACGTCACAGAGTTGCTAAAGAATTTTTGTGCTTGACTGATTACAAGTTCAAAAATTCACAATTTGAATTTATTTCTTATCGGATTTTGCTCGAACTAAGTTTCACTTATCCGTTTCTCTCATGTTTCTTAAGTATTCACATCAACTTAATAGTGCCAGGGTGGACTTTCCCTTTAATGGGCAGCGCCCGAATAAAGAAAAGGCTGCCGAAGCGCAAAGGCGGCTCATGCCGGCCCGAATAACACCCCGTGACCCCATAGTATGACTGAAAGGCCTATAATTATTGCACACTTTTTCATCACAAGTGAGAAATATCCCTGATATCTCAAAAAGCACGTGCACTTTCGATAAAAGTAGGCCTGCGTGCATTTTGCATGCTTTTTTTAATGCATGACCCAATCCCGCCCCTCCGGCCAATGAGTACACCAGTAATATGCAGGAAATTCTTTTCAACTGGTGGTGGTGGTGGTGGGGGGGGGGGGGGGGGGGGTGACTATTCATGGAGAACAAAGCCAACCCCCACCCCCATGAAAAGAAGAAATACAAGGATCTACGCCAATGCCGGTATAACAAAGATACAAAACCGGCATAATTATGTGTCCCAGAAATAGTTAACAGTGGGAGAAAAGTCTCCCCAAATTAATGTTTCAAAATAATTATTTAAAGGAAATGTTCATACCTGTGGACAGCTTAGTGCCCCTTCTATTAAATAACACCAAAATATATAACAATATTCTACGCTTGATTGAGCTTGATTGAGCTTGATTGAGTTTTTATCAGTTTTGATATTTGATATTTGTATGCTGTATAAATTAATTTACAATATTATGTTCTAACGGCATTTTGACCACCTATAACAAGTAAATGAGACTAATATTATTAATAGCCACATCCGTCTTCCATAGAAACCACCTGCGTAAATCCGGTTCAAGGAGTGGGATATAATCACAAATTTTCCGAAGTTTGGGGGCACCGATAATCAAGGGCTATTTCCGGACAAATAAAAAAGGGCACCTACCTACATCAACGGGGAAAATATTCCATCTATATAACATTGGCATATTGTGATTACAGTTATAGGGATTACAATTATGTTTCTCTCTTACATGCATGCTCTAATATAATTTACTTAAGCATCAAAGTTTGCAGGTGGGGTTGAAAGATCTGTGAAGCTGCATGGTGATCAATAACACCTTATAGGCCTAAAGAGGAAAAACCCAGTTCTGAAAGGTTTTTAAACACAGTTTAGGCATGAGAGACTGAAAAGACCTCTAATTAATAACATAACTATATGAAATATAAATGTGAGCGGGCGTAGCGAGCAAGCCTTGACAAAATTAAAGTAAAGTTGCTCTGAATCGCTATAAATTAGGGGCACAAATTACGGAGGAAGGAAATAGGGGCCCTCATCAAGAACGAAAATGGCACTTATCACAAAAATAAAGGAGCAGGAATGTGTCAAATTAAAAAAAGCAATCATCGGAGGATGAAACATGTGGTATTTGTCGCACATGAATAAGCCACTTCGGAGATGCAATCTGAGCATGAGCAGATAAAGGTCATCTGTACCAAATTCTAAAACGCACTGACACTATAATATTCGATATGTGCTCACGAATGTCATGTAATCATTATTCAATTTGGCACTAATGGTGCATTCCATGATATCCAGGTGGAAGTATTCTTTTTAAAGGGGGGAAACAAAAGCTATTCATGAGGCACCTCTATCACTCCCAGAGTTATTTTTCTGAAGTGCACATAAAGGGACCCTCCATGTCTAAAATATCTGTGGATATTTGGGGTCATTTGTACCATGCGCTAACCCCGAACTGGCTTATATTGGGACTTTACCAGAGGTGAAAAAGGCACTCATAAGAATGGAAAGGGGGCGGTTTTTTTATAAAAGAAGAGGGGCTCTTATCAGAATTAATAAGTGTATACTTCTTAGAAAGAAAGGAGCCCTTGTCAAAATGAATAAGGGAAATGGATCATATTTGAGAGGTGCCCGTATTACTTTTACAAGTGCCCCTTCTGCTTAATGAATATCATCTCTGATGCAGGGACGACGAGCGTTTTTCAAAGTGGGGGGGGGGGGGGCACCAAAAACAAGGGACACTTTGGGGGGAAAGGGCACCTACAAACAGTGGCGGCACCAGGGGGGGGGGGCATTTGCCCCCCCAGTTGCCCCCCCCCCAATAATTTTCGGAGTGAAAAAAAATAAAAGGGTGGACATTTTCTTTTTTTACTTACCGTCGTCTTTCTTGGCTTTTTTTTTTTTTGCTTGTCAGGGAATTATGGAGGGAAACTGGGCCCCATAACCCCTTTACTGAGCGTTTTTTTAAGTTTGGCGATAATTTTTTTTTTGTTTCATTAGTATACCGCATCATTCTGATTAATACGTTATCGAGGATCATTTTCGACACATTATTGTTTATGTCTTAGCATGGATCTAGATTAAACTAAATAAATAAATAATAAACTACTTTGCAGTTGAGTGTAATGGTCTGATTATTCATTTGCAAGCGAGCAAAATATTGAAGATAGTTTGAATAGCAACGAATTTCCTAATATGATAAGACAATGGAAAAATGCGAGTGAGGGTAGCGAGCGAGCTTTGGAAAAAAAAAGAAAAATTGTCCTCCTTCCTGTTATGATTTAGGGGCACTGCTCATCCTTGTATAATTTAGGGAATTGTGCCCTGCCTGCCTGCTCCACTGCCTCTCACTGTGCTGATATGAGTAGGGGAATCTATTATTAGGAAGCCTCTCTGATTATTTGGAGCTAGGTAGGCCTATATGGCTCTTTTGTGGACTTTAGGGCACAGTTTGTAAGCGACATCGGAGTATATATAGGTACAATATATTAAAGATATATAGGTATATAGGTAGGGCACTTATCAGAAGACAAAAGGGACGCTATCAAAAGGGAAAATAATCATCTCTTAGAAAGAAAAAAGGGGCACTTAAAAAGAGGCATTTATCAGAGGTGAAAAGGGCACTTATCATAGGGGAAAAATGCACTATTAGAACGGAAAATGGATACCAATCAGACGAAAACAGTGACACTTGTCGGATTTCAATGGGGACACTAGTCTTATCTGAGCTTAAAAAGGGGCACTTTCAAAAGGTGAAAGGGCACTTATTAGAGAGAAGAAGTGGCAGTCATACGGAGAAAATGGTCACTTATCAGAGGTGAAAAGGGGCACTTATAAGAAGGGAAAATTGTTCTATTATAGAATGGAAAATAGGCACTAATCAGACGAAAAAGGGAAAGTTGTCGGATTTCAAAGCGGACACTTATCTGAGCTGAAAAGGGGCACTGATCAGAAGGTGAAAAGGGCACTGATTAGAAAAAAATAGTACTATTAGAACGGAAAAGGCACAGATTTCAAAAGGGGGCAGTAATTAATGTCTGAAGTTAAAGGGGGCACTTATTAGAAGGTGAAAGGGCAAGTTATCAGAAGAAGGGAAACGGGCACTAATTAGACGAAAGAAGGGCAATTAGATTTCATAAGGGGCAGTAATGTCTGAGGTTCAAGGGGGCACTTATCAGAAGGTAAAAGGGCACTTATTAGACAAAAAGGGCACTATACGATCAGAAAAGGGGGCACTGATCATATATGAAAAGGGGCACAAACGGGTAATTGGAAAAAGTGTGGGGGAACTGTGCACCCCCCGGAATACCTCTGATTATGCCAAGGTAGCTGGCAACTATACCGTATATAAAAAATATGGTTGGAGCCTCGGCGGGGGGTGGGGGGTAGGGACTACAATTTTTTTTTCGCCAAACCTTCAAAAAACGCCACTGGATAAGAGCTGGGATAAGAGACCCATATCTAAGGATTTTTTGGGGGAAAATGGGACCCATGTCTAAGGATTTCTTTGGGGAAAATGGGACCCATGTCTAAGGATCTTTTTAATGAAAAGGGGACCCATGTCTAAGGATCTTTCTTCAAAAAGTCACCCTTCCCAGCGGCACATCCCCGTATACCCAATATACGTGAGTACCCCCCCCCCCCCCGGGAGCATGACATTAATTGGTTGTTCCATGGTTGTTCGATTAACCCCTACAGTTTTATGTTCCAGCACAATTAAGCATACGTATATTACTTCATCAGTTCATGTATCAGATTGGCAATATATTTTTCACTACCAAAAAACGTTTGCTTATTTCAGTGCTTTAGCACATTCTGCAGTTCTATTTGCCCGCGTGTGTACTTTGTTATGTCAACTAAACGTTGATTTCTCCGAATGAGAGGTAAATTAGATCAAAATTTTGATTATAAATATATATACTTGAAGATATTTTTCGGATGTAGACTTATGAAATTTCTACAACCGCCCTGTGTATTGACAATTTTCAAAATTTGTTTCGGTATGAACATCAACTTAATGTACACGTGGGACTGACTATTGGGGTGTTTCAAGAAAGTTGCGATTGATTTCAAGTTGCAGCTGATCGATACTGACCAATCAAAATCATTGTTGCAAGCGCATTTTCTTGAATGGGCAGACCCTGAACCATTCAGAATGGTTGTTCTAATTTGCTTTACAATTTGCAATCGATTGCAACTTTCTTGCAACACCACATATGATTTATAAACTATGAATGATTATGAATATGATCGCTTATCCAATGTCCCATGATTCATGGTGTGATGGGGAGCCCTATGTCTGCCCTGTCTGCCCACGCGCACCTAAGATTTGACTTGAAATCGATCAAAACTTCATTTTATTTACTCGTTTTCTGCATGAATTTCTGCCTAGGCCTAACCTTTTCCTAAAATAAAAATAGCAAAGCGTAGCTCATCCTATCGTCTTTTCTTTCCTTGTTTCCTTTTGTTTTTATTTGTTTTTATCATTCTTTCATTTTCTCTCCAATCTTTCCGTTTTTCTTTGTTTTTGTTAATCTGTCATTTCATCTTTCTATCTTTAATTTTTTTTATTCTATCGTTTTCTCTTTCTATCTTTCTTTGTTTTCTTTTGTCTTTATTTTTAGTCATTCTATCTGTTCTTTCTTTTCATCATTGTATAGTTTTCTCTTTCTATCTTTCTTGGTTTCTTTTGTCTTTATTTTTAGTCATTCTATCATTTTCCATTTCTGTTTTTTCTTTTCATCATTCTATCGTTTTCTCTTTTCTATCTTTCTTTGTTTTCTTTTGTCTTTCTTTATTTTTAATCATTCTATCATTTTCCCTTTCTATTTGTTCTTTCTTTTCATCATTCTATCATTTCCTCTTCCATCTTTCCTTGTGTTTTCTTTCTATCGATGGCCTGCACTTATAGGACAATCAAGGAAAATCACACGAGATTTCCTGCGCAACACACACACTCGCTTCCGGTTGAAGTACGCTTTAGGATCGCTTTGCTTTCACACTGCCACGTTGGAGCGGTCTAACTAAGAACCGTTCCTCAAGACCACCTCGCGAGGTGGTCTTCTGGAGCGCTCCAGAACCCTTGTAAAAAAGTACCCATAGTACCCATGGTAATTTGACAGTAATTTGACCAAATTACCATGATTTGATGGTAATTTGGTCAAATTACTGTCAAATTACCATGGGTACTATATGTGACCCGCCGCCTCAAAACCTACAATAAGTCGCACGGACCACAACGTAGCAAACAGCCCAAAATAGTAAATTTGCTTAGATCAGTCGATTTTCTGTTTTTGATAGAAATGGGTAGTTTCATTATCATTCTATCATGTCTCAAGTTTGTGAGTCGTATTTCGACTTAGAAATATGTTTTTGGGGCATTTTAAAATGACTCTTTTTTTTTCACCTGTCCAGCTAATGAATGTTTGGAGAGCTTTTGTAATACTTTCATTCAATGCCAAATTACTACTTTACCTCTAAAGGTATTAAATTGATTTTTGGAGTGAGTAATGAATAGGTCCTCCTGGAGCAGTGTGCCAAAATTCAGCCTAATCTGATAACCCTTCATACCGGTTGCTATGGCCATTTGAATACCCAGTTTTACTTGGGCGCACACAGAGAGCGAAGGTTTAGCACTCTTTTGTTCGGAACTTAAATGGCCATTTTCTCTGAATAGGAATTATTGATTGCTGGTTACATACTGATTCTAAATGTGATATTTAAAGGTGTTATCATTGAGTAAACTAGACAAGTGATATACCATTGGAAAGCTGAGAATCTCTACTTTCAGAAAATGTATAAAACCCAAAAATTATTTTGGCGACTTATTGTAGGTTGTGAGGCGTCGGGTCACATATGGTACTTTTTTACAAGGGAAGAACGCTTCCTGAACCACTTGAGCATTCACACTCACCTGGGAACCGCTCCAGAGGAACCGTTCTTAGTTAGAGCGCTCTAACGAAGCAAGTGTGAAAGGGCTCAAACTCACCTGAAATACGATTGCTTGGATGGATTTGTTGAAGTTCAATCCCCAGCAAGCCATCAGGCAATGTCCACAGGGTATAAAATTTCAACTTTTTGACTGCCAAAACCTGTCCATTGCGGTACCGCTTCGCGACAGTGCTGTGTATAGTGTTATGCCCGGGTGTGACCTTTCAAAAAGTGCAGCGCGATTACATTCTGCCATTACGGACTGTGGGCAGATGACGCAATAAATCATTGTTTTGGGTAAGTTGTAATTTGGGTAACTAAATTTAACTTTGAATGCAATCAATCAATAGTTAAGTTTTATTCAGTTTAATTTTATAGATGAAAAATATATGTAATTTCAGTGAATGAAAAGCATGTATTCGCACTTTTGTAGTTTCGGTTCGCAATGCTAGAGCGCTGTACGAGTTGCCTATTCTCTAGCATGTGCTACAAATTTGTGGTTTCAGAGAGTTGAAAATGAAATTTTAAATAATTATATTCCTCTCAAAAGTCTCATGTATGTATTCATCTAGACTGCTAACACACACAAAACCTATTGAAGCTTTATATATTCCCAAAAACTATTGTGGAGGACAAACTTATCTTCAAATAAGTGATAAAAACACAAAATTTGTGATCGTTTCATGCTTTGAGTTTGAGTCAGTTTGACCTTTGTTTTATCGTTAGAGAATTATGGGAGGAAAACTGGACTCGGGACCCCATAAAATCTGATATCCGCACCCCCCCCCAAAAGCGACTTTTGAAGAGCTGGCGAAAACAAAATTCTCATTGTCAAATGATAATTTGACAGCAAATTGCACCCCAAGAAAGTTACAATACTCAAGATTGTACTATGTAAATTTGACCTGAATTGAATTACATACATTGAGTTATTGAGGTTATAATGCCAAAATAGGACTTTTTTCTACATCCAGAGCATTTTTGGCAGCAATGCTAGGTTTCGGGGCACTGCAGGGGCTTTTTTTTCCAAGGGGGGGGGGGGGGGGTTGACCCAGCGACCATTCGGAGCATCGTCCACAAGCTGCGAAGCGGCGATGTCCGCGAGCCACGTAGCGACGAGCCAATTTTTTTTGCTATTTTGAACCCCCGTAAGTGATGTTTTCCTGGCATCTACTAATGCATTGGAGACCATAAAAAATGCTATAGGAACATACTGTGTGGGTCTGGACATATTATGATGGCGTTTTCTATGCACATTAAATTTTTACTGGGCAGCCCAAGGGGGGGGGGGGTTAAACCCCCTAAACCCCCCTCCCCCTCTCAATTTTTCTCAAATATAAGATTAAGTAACATTTTTTTCATGTAAATGTAATGTTTGTATCAGTTATAGTAATTTGTGTTGCCATGGAACAGTTTGGGCAAAATTGAGCCTCAAAACTGTTTAGATCTCTACTCTCTAGATCTACATGTAGTTGGTCTATAGGCCTATAGACCTAGACCTATTGTAAATTTTGAGTCTAGTATTACACACAGTCTTTCTTTGATTTTCTGCATTTATTCAAAAGTAATGTATCAAGTTATGATTTCCCCTTTAATTTGTTTCAAATATATTCATGGGCTTTTCCCACCTTAATTACCTGTTATTCTTTTGTCATCAGTGTTTGCTGTTGTACAGGAGGAAAGTGGCATCTGTATTTAATAGATGAGCAGGTCTGCCTCGATTGTTAGTGAGCAGAACCTATCAGAGAGTGAACCTGCCATGGCAACAAAGAGAAGAATTGGCATCGTTGGATTTGGCAAAATTGGTAAATTTAAATCACTTTTTATATTCTCAGACAAGGAGTGTACAAAATTGAATGTGTGAATGTTTCTAGTCTCATGTATAAAAAGAGAATGAATAGAGTACTACTAGAGAATGAATAGAGTAATAACTGGGCGTTGTGGCGTGCGCCTGTAATCCAGCAACCAGTGGAAGTTATAAACTGATTCAGCGGACCCAGGTTCCAGACTGAGTCACGTCTTTCGGATAGTGACGTTAAAGGTCGGTCCCAGACGTAAATAATCATATCTGATTGAAACACGTCTGTAAAAACCCAATTACACACGCACACACACACACATACTCTGTACATTTGATCGTTGTGAGTCATAGCCAGAATAAGGGTATACATGCCATTACATATTAGATTACTCATTGTTGTACAAGATTTACAGAGTATAGAAAGAGTGTCTTTGTTTACTAATTAATGTATTGACTGTATTAATGTTTCCTTCCACTTACTCTTAGTAAAGTGCTGGTTGAACTAAAGAAAATATGTAGGAAAAAATGCCCACCTATTAAAGAGATCTCAACTTTTCATATCTCTGCTGATCAATTGGAAAACATCCCTTGGCAAAAAAAAAAGAAAAAAAGAAAAAAAAAGGCATTTCTGTGGATAACATCATCCTCAGGCTACATTAGTCGTTTATGCTGGATATGGGTTACAGTACAAATGTGTGAAGAGCACTTCTTCAAGTTCAAGAATTAAGCATAAAATTGCAATCCTGATGCAAAAATATGTACACCGTAGACTGTGTTGCTATATTTTTCAGACATTTTATTGAAATATAGTGCAAGCTGGCATTGTAAACTTGAATTCTTTATTAAGAATTATATTGCCTTTTCTTTTTGTCTTCCAGGAAAATACCTGTTTGAAAACATCAAGGATAGAGATGACTTTGAGATTGTGTTTGTGTGGAACCGTTCAACATCAGTTATGGATGGCATTGTCCCTCCCACCCTAATTCTGGATGATTTAAGTAACTTTGCTTCAAGGTAAACATGCTCCTAGTCCCTTTCCTCTTCACCCCTATGATGGGTTTTGACCATAATGTAGTCTATGATATGGATTTTGTTTATTTGCAATTATTAGGAAACAAAAGTATGAAATAGAAGATCTGCATTATAGGTAGAATGAAAATGTAATACATGTAAAAGTAATTATAATGAAAGATTTCAACAGGGCGTACAATTGTTTTCAGGTAAAAAGGCTTTTCGTGTGGTAGGTTTAGGCAAGTCATGATTGGATATTTAGTTATGAGCTTCAGATAAAAAATATATCTTTCATACCTAAATTATTTCTCTCTAACCCAGGTGTCAGTGATTGGGATTATCTGGGTAACAGGGTCTTATTATAATTGTAGGACTATTCCAGAATTTAATTCTGCTTGCAACAGAATTTTGTTGAAAAAAAAAGGAAAAAAAGTATGCTTCTTCGCCAAGAGAAGAATTAGAGTATAGTACATAATAGTTGTAATAGTTTCTCACTTTCATTTTGCCATCTATCTTTACTCAGCTGTATCCAAGGAGCACAAAATATATTGCATCACCTTTAGCCTTTGGCCCTACAAAAGCCTTCATGCATTCGCCGAATTTCTAACAAGTAATACCTGAGCTCTTCACCCGAGTCGAGTATTTCAAATGTATGTGAAATGGATTGGATTTATCTTTGGTACACTTGAGTTGTAATACAGGTGTGCCAGGACAAGACACATTAAACATTTTATTTTGTAATTTTTATGTTTTCTCCACAGAAATGCAGACTTGATAATTGAGGTTGCCCACCCATGTATATCAGATAAATATGGTGCAGATTTTATTTCAAATGCAGATTACTTTGTAAGTATAATGACATTTTCTCATACGATTGGTTACTCTCACAGCTGGCTAATTCCACAAAACAATTAAGACTTCTGCTGCATTGTGGAATCCGAGACAAAAACATTGACAAAAGTAATCGTGATTGAAAACAGAACAGCGAAGACAAGTACATGTTTGTTTTCTCTCATAAGCTCTTTTCCTGTTTAATAGTAAATATGATATTTTGTTGCACCAATTGTTAGGTAGAGTTTTGTTCTTTACCAGAGCTGTTTTGGAGCTTCCTTGAGCTCTTTGAAGACTTTTCAAGAGCTAAACTTCTCACTGCTCCCTTGATTGTTTTCTCCACTGATATGTTTACTGGTTTGGCTTTTTTTCTAATTTTAAAATAAAACATTTGATTTGGTTCTAAGCTATTCTGCCAGAAACAGAAAGCTTTTGACAACTAAGTCACATTCCATTCAGTTATCTCTACTTATCTTATCGATTATCTGTTAATTATCATAGCTTAATTATTATCAATGGAGATGCACTGAATGCAATTCTCTAAGGAACACAAAGTTTTGAATTCCGAAATGACAGGGTTTAAGCATATAATTTCTTTGATTGGAAAAACGGGTTTGTCTTGGATGAAGTCCTTACGTTTAGAAATGTTAAGATGTTGTATAGATGTATCTGCAGCTTCTTACAATTTACTAAAAGAATAATGAAACCCCAATTTTGTATGCACTTTAACAGAAGCAGAAAAATCTTAGAAGCATATCACTGAAAGTTTGAGGAAAAACAGATAAAGAATAAAAAAGTTATGAAGATTTTAAGAACCTAAAATCGCTAACTGAAGTTGGCAACATACTCATTATGCTAATGAGATGCTATGATGTCTTTGAACTCTCTCTTTCTATGGAAATCAATAAGAAAAATATCAGATTTCAGCTTTTAACCAAAATTGAATTATCAACATTGTGCTTGAAATATATTGTGAGAATAAATTTATGCACACCACGTATAATACAGAAATCAAATTTTCTAAGGTATATTCAAGGAAAGTGGATTTTTACAACATCATTTGTATAAGGCAATTGGAAAGTATAGCACCTTTACATCACAACATCTAATTAGCATAATGAGGACATTGCCAATTTCAGATCTCTATTCATTTAGCGATTTGAGGTTTTCAAATATAACTTTTTTATTAGTTGTCCGTTTTTCCTCAAGCTTTCACTGATATGCTTATTTGATTTTTTTTGCTTCCATTAAAATGCATTTATTTATTTGGGGGTTTCATTCTCCTGTAATGTATTTTTTTTTTTTTTATTAGGTTGGCTCCCCAACAGCCTTTTCAGACCCGCATGTTGAAAAAAAACTTCGGAATGGTGCCATTAAACATGGCCTCTATATTCCAAGCGGTGCATTGTGGGGAGGGCAAGACATTCAGAAGATGGCCGACAGAGGGACGTTGCAGGTAGGTCATGATAGCTCTGAGGAGTAACATTTTTTGTCTGTTGTTTGATCAAAGCAGTTGAGAAAACAGCATGAAACTATGTTTCTTTGCAATAAGCCCCTTCGGAGATGCAATATGAGCATGAGCAGATAAAGGTCATCTGTACCAAATTCTAAAACCCACTGACACTAATATTCGATATGTGCTCATGAATGTTATGTAATCATTATTCAATTATGCACTAATGGTGCATTCCATGATATCCAGGTGGAAGTATTCTTTTTAAAGGGGGAAACAAAAGCTATTCATGAGGCACCTCTATCACTCCCAGAGTTATTTCTCTAAAGTGCACATAAAGGGACCCTCCATGTCTAAAATATCTGTGGATATTTGTAGTCATTTGTACCATGCGCTAACCCCGAACTGGCTTATTGTTCTCATCTTTTAAAATAGTAAATGAGCTAAATAATAAGGTCTTAGAATGCATGTATTTGAAAAAAAACATTCATATGTGTAATATGTCACTATGAAAAAAAAAAGAAAGATAAATAGCATTGTGGTTCCTATTGCAAAAGTCTTTCAGAGGGTTCTCATGGCAGAAAATGCTGGAAGACATAATAAAAACCTGTGCATCAGACTATGCCATTGTTGTCATGGTCTAGTGCACAGGTTTTTATTGTTATGTCCTCCAGCATGGCTGCTTCTGGGAACCCTCTATAGGAAAAAGTAGGATATAAGTTTCATTTTAATTTTTAATTAAACCATTTGTACCATTAGTAATAATTTCTTAAATCGTTTAAATATATTTGTATGTAATGATACAAAAACTGATAATCCTGTAAGTAGGATGCTCAGTGTTTGTCTTTATTTCCTGGATTTATTTACAGGGATTAAAGATCACCATGACTAAGCATCCTGATGCATTCCGCTTAGAAAGTCCTCTGAAAGAAGTCAATGAAACAGTAACAGAGCCAACTGTGCTGTACGATGGTAAGTGAAATATCAATTGGGGTCCTGCTTCAAATGAAATATTAAAAAAAAATATTGAATTCCTGATTATGGGTAACTGCAGTTGTAACCAGTGTTAAATCAAAATATTTCTGACCCTGAACTGCTCACACAAGACTAGAGGATGATGTCATCCTCCAGATCATTTTATACTTTCTTTGAGTTCCTTTTTTTTTGATCTTGATAAGAGAAAGCAACCAATAAATGCAAGTTTGTTTAGTACTCTTTAGCCCAGTGTGCACCTTTTTTTTTGCATATTAGGCAAACCAATCTCTTGACTACATTCACCTGCCCCGTGAATACTATTTCTTTGACATATTTACCACTATAAGGACAAATAGCCCCCCTTGTATACGTACCTTCAAACAACTACCCCACAAGACACACGCATATGAGGACAACCCTTCTAAACAATTACCCTGGGGCACCAATCCCCTCGAGAAAAACTACTTCCAGGGCAAGTAGGTGTACCTCAATTACAGCTCTGACAAGTACTTAGGGGACCATCATCTTAGGGGAAGTTGTATTACGTGGCAGTTATCAAAGGGAAGGGATAGTTTACCTCGGAAACAATTTTTCTACTTGTAGAATCCCATTTTAGAAATATATCGCTATCATCAACTCTTTGTTTTCTTTGTCATTAGGTCCTGTAAAAGACCTTTGTCCACTTGCACCGAATAATGTCAACACAATGGCTGCTGCATGTATGATGGCACACAACCTAGGTTTTGAAAAGGTCCAGGGATGTATCACCTCAGACCCAAAGTAAGATAACAGTTTCATTGAAGCTCCCCCTTTTTTTTTTTTGGGGGGGGGGGGGCTGTTCTGTACCATATTGCCTATTTTAAGCTTTCATGGTACATGTAATGATATTGCATCATAAGGGAAACTGACCGGAAGTGATCTTTGCTTCTTTTATATACAGTTGGTGGGTTATTACGACCAGCAATATACATACAAATTGACAAAAATTGCAGGTTATCGCCTTCACTGAAAAGCACAAATTAACATGTGCATGTGGGAAATTGGATGTTATGTGTTTGGTTGAGACATGTACCTTAATTTCTTCTTCTTCTTCAACTGATTACTGAACTATTGTGAGTACATTTTCTACCAAAATTAAGTGGCAGATATGAATTATTTGCAGTCTTGAACTGAACTTCAAGTTGAAGTGTTGATCTATTCTTTGATGAGAATGTATTCTGCATCATTGACAGTACCCTTGATTGCCTTCATCTTACAAAAGATAGTTATTTCAGTAGTTTTATGTCCGGCACTTAAAGTTGTATGTTGCCTAAAGAGATACACAACTGAGCTTATACAGGGAAATAGATTGGTATATGATTTGTGAGGGGCTAATGTACATATATACATATTATGCCTGTCAGGTATGCCCATTGCTGTAGTTACATAGTTCTAATAAACCACCACAGAATAGTTCATGTTCGCCTTCCTATAGAACATGAAGAAAAAAACGTACTAAATCTTAGGAGGATGCTCATCGGTCATAGTGTAGATGTCTGAAAAGTATTCTCTCCAGCATTACAGTTAGCACTTTGAAATAAGAGAAATTGATTGTATTATTAAATTATTATTTTGCTTTGACCTTCTAGTGCCCGGGAGTATCATCTGATCCAGATTGATGTGACAGGGCCTGGAGACTTGAGTGCAGGTAAAGCGTTCACAGTTTCTACTACGAGAAAGAGCCCTGCAAGCTACAAAGCAGTCACCAGTAATGCTACCTATGTATCTTTCTTCAGTAGTGTGCTAAGTGAGTATCACGTCACAATGTATGTACGGTAGGCATATATGTGTATAGGCTGGTATACCATTTGTTTTTGTTGAGATACGTAGGTTAAAGGGTACCATTCACCTAAGAAAATGATTTGTGTATACAGGTAGAATGTATAAAATCAACCTCAAAAACTTTATGTGCCATTCTCTGGGTTAAAGGCTTGAAGAAAATACATCTCCACCATAAAATCATGCATGGAACTCAAGTCAGACTTGGGTTCCATGCGAGCTGTACTCTATGCGAGCATGTGCAGGTGCGTCAACTACTCAACTCACTAGTTGCTTTCATGTTTATTCAGACTCATGTATCCAAAATTGCAATATCTCTTCATATAACTCTAGAAGCTCATATATTGATTTATAGTAAAGCAACATGGAACGCCGAACATACCAGAGCAGTGTATTTTTGGTGATCGGTACCCCTTTAACCCTTACTGTACTGGGGGGGGGGGGGGGGGAGTAATATGTCACAAATCCTACGATGTTGCGAATGGGGGAAAGGGAAGGGATAATGATGATTTTTCAGAGAAAATATTATTGATTGCTTTCACAATGCACGTACATATAAATAATTCTGTCGATTTATTTCTCAGTGATAAATAAAAGTGGTGAAATTGGGCAGGAGTCGGTATTTAAAAAAGATTGGAATGTGTCAAACAATATGATCCATGACTTGTAGGAAAAAGGAATTTGCTGTATTTCCTATCTCTTGAGAATGCATGGAGAAAGAATTGGACTAAATATCATATTTTAGGGATCATTTTTTGCCATCCTTTTATTATGTATTCCATCCTTTTCTTCCATTCTATTACATATTCAGGAGCACAAGGCCAGGGAGCAGGTGTTCATCTATGTTAGAACAGATTTTCAGCCGTTTCATTCTGCCTACCCACATGCCAAACGTGGCATATGGGTGCACCCGGCCTCTCAAGTCTCAAGATGACAATTGGAATTCAGGCATCATTAGTTATGTGTACATACGTAGTACATAGCATCGATGCTTTGTAATTCTCAAAAATATTTCCAGTACGTTCAGACAGGCCATGATCGACTTGCTTCTATCACCCACTTGTGACTATCCAACGCTCACTCGCTGCCAAAACAATAATTCCTGCGCCACATACAGTGAACCGAGTATAATTGGTATTGAAGTTTGTGCACAGGGGTCATATCATGCGAAGTTGCGAGTGAAGCAGCGATTGCGTTCACATTACAAATAGTCACAAGCGCGGTGGGTGGTCTACTGCAAAGCATCAATGCTTTGTCGCTGGATCCTGAGATTTACTCCTGCCAAACTCGCTGCCAGGATAGTTTCGAAACCTAGCTCCAACTCGCTTCTATCTCGTGACTATCTGCGTTCAGACAGTGTTTGGTCTTAAAACTATCTGGTCATGACCAAAATAGTCTCGAAACCCTAGATAGCATCGATGCTATCACTCTACGTGTGAACGTACCTATTGTTGAACTCATGAACACAAGCCAAAGAGTGACAGGTCCTGTTGATGAACAGTGCATGATCTATTTAAACTGAATTTGTCTGACAAGTTTGCTTATCTGTACAATGGTGGATGGGCCATGTTTGCAGATTTTCAACTTGCAATAAGTAATATAGTTAACAATGGATATTACACAGTGGTGACAGTGCGTTAGAAAGTGATTGCTGATGAGCCGTAAATTGGCCATATATAAGTACTATTATATGGGAAATTCAACATGATTTAGGCAAGGTGACAAGATACCTGTACCTAGATTTACTTCATAATGACACTATAGGAGATAAATCTACTTGGGGAAATAAACGATTAAAAAACTTGGGAGTGGAATAAACCTTGTTATAACAGTGTGCTCTATGACAAGTTTCCACTGTGAAATAATCCTATTAATTATTTCAAGAAGAATAGTGTAAGCTTGAAAATACCATCGATAATGTGCATTTCCTTGGTAGTAAAAAAAAACCCAGCTTCTGTTAAGTTGCATAGGCCAAAGTGAAGAAATTCCTTCATAGTTGATTTCCCTTTATGAATAGCACATTCTTTCAATTGCAATGAAATGCTGAAGAAAAAAATTGTCTTGCCATTTCAAAATATTTTGTGGCTGCCATTTGTACATATCAGAGAAAATAACTTACATGTTGAGAACTGTCTCCACCACATGATTATGTCCCCTTTACCAGAAAACTTTATGAACGAGATATTTGAATTTACTTAAATTAACCATTTCATAATTTTCGTTATTAAAGAGTGACCTAAAATATTTGTTTTAGAATGAAATTGTGTGTATTTAACTCCTACAAAAATGTATACAGTGCATACATTTTAATCGGTTTTAAAAGATTTAGATTTAGATTGGTAGATCATTTAGAGCCAAAAATGTAAAGTGTTTTGTTCTGAAATAAAAATTAATGTACAAGTGTTCTGTTGTTTTGTTTTGAGGTGACTTTACAACAGCAGCAAAAAAAAATCTTCAATTTAAAGTGCCAGGACATGTACTTCCTTTAAAATTTAATAATTTTAGAAAAATATGTTACTGATTCATTTTTCTTGGTAATTTGGGATGATTTTATTTCTTCATCATACCCCCTCCCCCCCCCCCCAAAGAAGAAGAAGACGACAAGTAACTTAAAAGTTATAAGTGATACAAGTGAAAAAAGATTTACACAAAAAACAAAAAAAACACAGTCAGACAAAACTAGGCTTCAAGTACTTTATATAAAATGCTTTCATTCTACCTCTTATCTAAGCACTGATTTTCAAATTTATTCTGAATGTCAAACATAGTTACTTTGATAAAATATATGGCTGGAAGTTATTCTGAAATACCTTATTCTCGTTATAGTGTGAAATGTTGCACATCATTTGCAATGAGAATGTCCTTATAATCGTACTTTTAACGTAACTTTACTTCCTATGCACTGTTGGGAAATAAGAGGGAAACATTTCCATGCTCTTTGTGTCTATTTTATCAACTTAGTTCCCCATTACTTTATTACATACCATTTATGATGCTTTTCACTTTCTAAAGTGGATATGTCAAGTGTGGAGGTTTATTGTTACAAATCAGTATTATCATGCCTAACTGAAGTTATATTTTATGAAATTGTTTTATAATAAACAGTAAGAATGACAATAATGGATGAGGTTTTCATGTGTGCAGTTTGTGTTTATATACATGTACCATAATTTGGTGAATGGATGTACATGCTTTCTACATACAGGTGTATTTACAAGATTTGTGAGTCATTGAAATATTTGATATTTTTATACATAATGTACCTTTTTATGTAAGGAAAATTCTATAAGCTTCTCTGTATTTTATCAATGAGTGTAATGCTATTTCATTTCTAAAGTGTTGCAATGCACTTAATTCAGAGTCTCATACAGATTATAGTAGAAAATGTATGTTATACAGTTAACTTTGCATTTAAGTCGAACCTGTTGGGACCACAAAGAAAAGTTCGACTTGGGAAATGTAAATGACGCATGTTTTGCATAGTTAAAAAAATTGATTAAAAAATTGATTTGACTTGGGGAAAGTTCATCTTATACAAGTTTGAGTTATGCAAGGGTAACTGTACTTCATTTGATACTCTTCATATAAAACAACTATCACATCATTTACATACTACATATATTCACTACTAGCAAATTTTTAAATGGAAGAAAGATTTTTTTATATTGCAATTCATCTATTCCTAGCCCAAATTCGGAATAAATGTAACATTTTGTTGAAAATTTACACCTGTTCATAGATGCCTATTTTATAACATGTGGCAAGACATCAGTCTTTCAATTTTTTACCTCAAAAGGCATGTGAAAAATGTCTTTTTGTTTGTTGCTTTTCCAACCTTTTTTTTAAAATTGTACCTGTGCCCCCTCCTCTTTACTAGATTGATTTGCGTGTCATATATATAAATTCACAATCAAAACAGATTCTTTGTCTTTAGGATGAGACGTAAGGATCATCTACCCTGGATGGGGTAATTTCCTGCATCTCAAGGTCTAAAACAGACTCTTCCTTGCTGTTGTATGGCTGAGCAATCATCATTTGAAGTGGGCTCTCCTTTTTGCTGCTGCCTTTCCTGGAAGGAGACAAGGGATGAAAAATGATTTCAGTTATGCACAAAAGAATGATCATAAAATTGTAAAATCAGCACTGATTTTCTTATTTACTATATAAATCTATATACCTACCTATTATGCCTGTAGTCTTGACTACGGGACCCCTTCGAGAATTATCACACATGTGTCACAATATTGTGCGCACCCCCCGTAATCCTATTGTCCCCTTCGCCACTCACGCGCGTCAATACGCTACGGCCATCTTCCTCTTTTGCGAGCAACCCCAAGAAGAAACATGTTGCTTGCAAGGAGCGGGGAAGGAGGGAGGGTCATAGGTAGGTATATAGATTTATATAGTAAATAAGAAAATCAGTGCTGATTTTACAAATTTACTGCAATAAATCATATATACCTACCTATTATGCCAGACCAGCGCCAACTCAAAGACCGGGAGGCATGTTTCGAGCGGAAGGAAATAGGATTACACCAAAGACTACAAAGAAGACACAGCGGCCTTCAAGGTGGCTGACGCAAACAAAGCTTCACCTGCGGGAATATCCCTAAGGTAGCAAGAAATGAAGGAATTGGGCGAACGCCAATAAGCAGCCTTCAAAATATCAACAAGCGCCACACCTTGAAACAGAGCCCAAGAAGTGCTGACACTACGAGTATCATGAGCACGAGGCTTACTGTCGGATAAAAGAGCCTCTGTGCCAGCGGCCCTAATAGCTTCAACGATCCATCTAGAAATGGAATCAAGAGAGGCAGGAGAAAAAGGCTCTCTAGTGATCAGGAACAACTGATCATCCTTACGATAAGACTTAGTCTTATTAATATACCATTTGAGAGCCCTAACAGGACACCAAACTTTGTCCTCACGCACCGAAGAAAAGTCAGAAAGCGGACAAAGAAAAATCTCAACAGGACCGGAGGTAGCTGTCTGATTCTTGGCAACGAAAGAAGCCCTAGGAATCAACCTAACACCTTTTCTCTCCCAGCGAACATGACCAGGAGTAAGACAGAGAGCATGAAGAGTACTGCGCCTCTGCCCAGAGGCAATAGCTACCAAAAAGAGCGTCTTAACCGTAAGATGATGAAGCGAAGCTTCACCTAACGGTTCAAAAGGAGGTTTCGCCAAGGCCTCCAGGACCTTAGGCAGACTCCAAGACGGCACTAACTTAGAAAACGAAGGTCGTTTCAGAAAGAACGAACGAATCAAACCACTTAGTAGCGGGGAATTGGAAATCCCCGAACCATCCGAAAAACCCGAATGAATGGCCCCGATCGCCGAACGGTAGCCTCGGATAGTAGAAATAGATCTCCCTTTGTCAAATAACGAGATTAAGAAATCCGCAATTGAACCAATAGGAGCCTTAGAAGGGGTTTGATTTCTCTCTTTGCACCAAAGGAAAAAGACCGAGAGACGGGAATTGTAAATTTCCCTAGTAGAAACCCTACGACTGGACATTAAAAAGTCCGCGGCTCTATCAGAGAGACCCGACTGTCTTGCAGATTCCCTGACAGGGGCCAAGCAGTCAAATGAAGAGACTCCGGATTGTGGTGAAGAATCCCCGATAGGGGCTGTAACACCAGATCCGCTCTTAACGGGAGAACTAACGGTTGAGCCCTTAGAAGGCTCATAAGTTCCGGAAACCAATTCCTCCTGGGCCAAAAGGGAGCTATTACAAGCACCCTCGCCCGATCTTCCCTGATTTTCCGCAAGACACGCGGAATCAGTTGGAAGGGAGGAAAGGCGAATCCCTGAAGGTTCTCCCAGCTGAGGGAGAAAGCATCGAGAGCCCATGCTCCCTGATCGCGAACACGGGAGCAATACTTCGGCAGCTGGTGATTTAGCACCGACGCAAATAGATCCACTTCCAGTGGACCTAGGCAACTGCGAGACGAGCAAACGAGTCTCGTCCAACAAACGATCGCGCGACTCCGCAAGGAGAAGCCAATCGTCCAGGTAACAAAACAACCGCAGGCCGCGACGCCTCAGAAAGGCCGCTAGCACCGCTACAACTTGAGTAAAAACCCGAGGGGCCGGGCGCAGCCCGAAGGGAAGAGCCCGAAAACGATAAGTCTCCGAGAGGAAGGAGAACCCCAGAAGATCGCGAGATGCGCGATGAATGGGAATGTGAAAGTACGCGTCCTTGAGATCTATCGAGACCGCGTAGTCTTCCCTTTTGATCAACGGAAGAATGGAGGCAAGAGTCTCCATCCGAAAATGAACCGGAGGAATAAATTTGTTTATCCTTTTTAGGTTCAGTATCAAACGAAGTTTTCCCGAGCGCTTGGGAATAACAAATATTGGAGAAAGGGAAAGAGACGGCCTGTCTCTTACCCTTTCTATAGCCCTCTTTTCCAGAAGAGACTCGATCTCCTTTGAAGCATGAGATCGAGACAGGGCAGACATGGGAGGTGACCGAATTCTTATAGCCCCTCCGGGGAGCGAAGCGCAAAGATCTATGAAGAATCCGTCTCGCACGACGGAGAGAACAAACGCGTCCCCGGAGATGGCCTCCCAAGCGGGGAGAAACGCGTGAAGACGGCCACCTACCACATTCGGTTGAACAAGCGCTCGGGGAAAAACATCAAAACCCAGGCTTGGCCTTCTGCGAAGCCATCGCCTTACCACGAGTACCTCTCGAAATGCCCCTGCCACGACTCCCTCTCCCACGAGAAGGAGCTGGCTGTGGCTCAGGAGGCGGGACCCTAGACACGCGACTGCGTTGACCCGAAACGGGACCAGCAGGTCTACGCTGAACAGGGGCCCGCGTTGGCTTAGAGCTAGTGTGAAACTGCTTAGTCATATCCGAGATCTGCTTCCGCGCATCGATCTCTCTCTGAAAAACCGTAGCGAATTTACCACCAAAAAGCGAAGGACCCCGAGACGGAACATCTCGGAGAAGTTGAGCAATGCCCGACTCTCTAACACCCAGTGCCGAGAGAGCCGAGGTCCTGCGACGGAACGTAGCCGAAGCAGCTGCGGTGGAAAGCTGCGACCACTGCAGACAAAAAAGAGTATGCAACAGGTCGTCAATAATCAGCTTGTCACCATCGGTAACATTCAACTCCTCCGCCCTGGACCTAAGGTCGGAGAGAAACCCTTGAAACGCCGACAAACGCATCCCCGACCTAACCTGGTTTTCAATATTAGACCAGATCTTATCCTCCGCCTTGAAAGCGGCGGAGGTAAGCGGATTAGTCGCCCGTAAGCGACGACCAACCTCCAAAATCTCAGGAGACAGAGTCTTAGCCTTAAAAAAGCTGTCTTGGTCCTGAGAACAAAAGGCAAAGGCCTTACCCTTGACCGCATTAGAGCGCTTAATCAACAGCGCGGCCTCAATGCGGTCATACTCCAGCTTGAAAACCTCCTCAAGAGCGATACCCTCAGAGGAATCCTGCTGCTTAAATTTCCAACGCGAAGTCGAACCCTGCGCGCGGGTTCTTCACCACAGTCCGGAGTCTCTTCATTTGACTGCTTGGCCCCTGTCAGGGAATCTGCAAGACAGTCGGGTCTCTCTGATAGAGCCGCGGACTTTTTAATGTTCAGTCGTAGGGTTTCTACTAGGGAAATTTACAATTCCCGTCTCTCGGTCTTTTTCCTTTGGTGCAAAGAGAGAAATCAAACCCCTTCTAAGGCTCCTATTGGTTCAATTGCGGATTTCTTAATCTCGTTATTTGACAAAGGGAGATCTATCTCTACTATCCGAGGCTACCGTTCAGCGATCGGGGCCATTCATTCGGGTTTCTCGGATGGTTCGGGGATTTCCAATTCCCCGCTACTAAGTGGTTTGATTCGTTCGTTCTTTCTGAAACGACCTTCTTTTTCTAAGTTAGTGCCGTCTTGGGGTCTGCCTAAGGTCCTGGAGGCCTTGGCGAAACCTCCTTTCGAACCGTTAGGTGAAGCTTCGCTTCATCATCTTACGGTTAAGACGCTCTTTTTGGTAGCTATTGCCTCTGGGCAGAGGCGCAGTACTCTTCATGCTCTCTGTCTTACTCCTGGTCATGTTCGCTGGGAGAGAAAAGGCGTTAGATTGATTCCTAGGGCTTCTTTTGTTGCCAAGAATCAGACAGCTGCCTCTGGCCCTGTTGAGATTTTTCTTTGTCCGCTTTCTAACTTTTCTTCGGTGCGTGAGGACAAAGTTTGGTGTCCTGTAAGCAGTGGCGGCACCAGGGGGGGGGGGGGGCATGGGGGGGCAGAAGTTAGAAGCTTTGCCCCCCCAGTTGCCCCCCCAATAATTTTCGGAGTGAAAAAAAATAAAAGGGTGGAAAAATTTTTTTTTCTTGGCGCCATCTTTCTTGTCTTTTTTTTTTTTTTTTTAGTTTTTTTTTTTGCTTGTCAGGGAATTATGGAGGCAAACTGGGCCCAATAACCCCTTTACTGAGCGTTTTTTGAAGTTTGGCGAGAATTTTTTTTTTGTCCCTACCCATTTGCCCCCCATTTGCCCCCCCCCCCCCACTTTAAAAATCCTGGTGCCGCCACTGCCTGTAAGGGCTCTCAAATGGTATATTGATAAGACTAAGTCTTATCGTAAGGATGATCAGTTGTTCCTGATCACTAGAGAGCCTTTTTCTCCTGCCTCTCTTGATTCCATCTCTAGATGGATCGTTGAAGCTATTAGGGCCGCTGGCACAGAGGCTCTTTTATCCGACAGTAAGCCTCGTGCTCATGATACTCGTAGTGTCAGCACTTCTTGGGCTCTGTTTCAAGGTGTGGCGCTTGTTGATATTTTGAAGGCTGCTTATTGGCGTTCGCCCAATTCCTTCATTTCTTGCTACCTTAGGGATGTTCCCGCAGGTGAAGCTTTGTTTGCGTCAGCCACCTTGAAGGCCGCTGTGTCTTCTTTGTAGTCTTTGGTGTAATCCTATTCCCTTCTGCTCGAAACATGCCTCCCGGTCTTTGAGTTGGCGCTGGTCTGGCATAATAGGTAGGTATATATGATTTATTGCAGTAAATTTGTAAAATCAGCACTGATTTTCTTATTTACTATATAAATCTATATACCTACCTATGACCCTCCCTCCTTCCCCTCACCTTGCAAGCAACATGTTTCTACTTGGGATTGCTCACAATATTGTGACTCATGTGTGTTAAATTCTCGAAGGGGTCCCGTAGTCAAGACTACAGGCATAATAGGTAGGTATATAGATTTATATAGTAAATAAGAAAATCAGTGCTGATTTTACAAATTTATAGGTGTACATGTGCCAAAAGTTTTATTCATAATGTTTTCTTACTTCCATGCAAATGGACCGAACAATCGCACACATAGCACAGATGTGTTTTGATATTCAATCCAACTCATAATCATAAACATGTTTTTACCACTTTTAACTTCTGAACTTTTTACTTGGCCATACTTCCAACTGTAATTGGAACTCTTGCAGTCGGCTAGTATTTTGTGACAGGCTAGTAGGCTAGGCTTAGGCCTTTTGTCGCTCATGTTTGTAAGCAAATTTATGACAAGACTTTTTCATGGATCAACTAAAAATAACCTATGGTCCTCTTGAATTTATGCTGCAGAGAGCAATCACAATCGGGGGGGGGGGGGGTGGGGAAAGCTGAAGAAAGCTGAAGACATACAAGCAACTGAACCTTATTGAAACATTTTGGGCACTTACTGGAGCTGAATCCAGACTGCTATCACAACAAATGTAGTAAGTAGAAAGGCTACTGCAAAACCTGATGCAATCGCAGCTATTTCAACTGTTGATGGGGAAAAATAAAGATTTGTTTGTTATTAAGAGCAATTTGTGTCAAATTTTACAAACACCGGTTCCTAGGAAACAAAAATGTCATATTCAGAGAGAACGAGTAAGTAAAATATTTGGCATTACAAATGGTAGATTTTAGACGAAGAGTGAATTTTACAGCTTGTTATTCAATAACATTATAGAGAATAAATAGGGTATAGAACAAGAAAAAGGATATACAGTAGATAGATGATGAGAGAAGAGAGAGATAGAAATATAAAGGCAACAGAGTTTTTTTTAAAGATAACTTCAGTGGAATTATCTATCTGAAGCTATGTCATAATGACCGCTATTCATAAGGACCGCTATCCATAGTGCGTGACTAAATGAATAGTGGTCCTTTTAACATGTATAATTAGCAAGCAGACCCCGTGATTGCATGAGTAAGGTCAAGAGCGGGTCAAGAGCTGTTGCGGTAATTGCGGGACCAATGAAACCAAACTTATACCTTGTCATGATTACTGATAATTACAGCAAAACTGCTTACGATCGATTCCCTAGTGGGAAAATTTGACACATTGACAGTTTTAACCCTAAAAGACTGCGGTATTTTGGAGGCTGGAAAAACTGGGGGGGGGGGGGGGCCTAAAGGGCCCCACCTGAGATCTCGGCCGCTGATTGCGCGATCGTCGCAAAATTTTGCACGCACGTAAAGTCTCGCGTAAACTACAAAATTGCATACTCATATTTTCGAAAAATATTCATTAATTATTTTGAATTATTTAATTCTAATTTATGCGTAAAAACATACTTTTTGCCCTAAATCACTAAATAAAGCTTCTAGGATGCTGATTTTTGGTGTAAATATTCCTTGTTACATTCCAAACAATTGTACATAAAAAAAATTTCGGTATCAAAAATAATTTTTGTTTTATTCATTTCTTATGTATTTCCTTTTTTTTTTTTACCGTTTGTTTTTGTTGTTTTTTTTAGCGAAATTTGTCGCAAACATTTTTAGAAGCATAATAATGCTAATTAAATCAATTAATTTCAGCCATTGAAATTAAAAGTATGAATTTTTATATGAATTAATTGAAAAAAACACAATTTGCATTGACTTTGTACACAAAATCATGTTTCTGAGCAATTTTGGAGTTGACAAACTTTCTTCAAAGGGGCGTGGCTTAAAAACGGCACGCACAAGCGAGACAAATTTGGTCTCAAAAGTTGCGCGAGACTTGAAAGTTAAAAGTCATGGAGCGGTGAGGTGAAAGCTTTTCGCATTCCGGAGTTATCGTGTGAAACGTGGAGGGGGCGGTTAAGTTAAGTTAAGTTTAGTTAAGCCTACTAGTCGTATGAATGATTAACTCATAATTGTTGGAGGCGTAATCATAAAATGGGCCTACTGTCCGAGTGTGTTTCTCACTATTAAAGGGCAAATTAGCTCGAGGTAAATTAAATATTAGGCATACACCATATAGGACATCTCTGCATGACTCCTTTTCACTTACTGCACTCAAGAATGAAGCTTGCAGGCCAGGGGCCGCGGAGCATTTTGAAAGTGGAGGGGGCAGGGGACGGGGCTGATTTGATTTCACTTAATTGAATAATGGCAATTTTCGAACCTTTTTTCCGTGATTTTATGAAACACGTCTACCCGAAAAAAAAGTCGGGGGGCTACAACCTCAACCCACCGGTTCCGCGGCCCATTATGACCATTGGTCAATACATGTATGCCTACATGTATAATTTTCGGTAACATCACTGTAATTATACTGGTGATGTTTAATCAATTATTTGTAAAGGGGGATCTCCCCTAATTATTATTTCATCATAATTTACCCAAGGAGTTATCACATAACTGTGACAACTCCTTAATTTACCTAATGTAATCCCGGATGCTGCTCCCTCAGGACCTGAAGAATTACGAGGAGTATCCATTTCACTTTCCATGGTTACTCTTCGAGTGGATGATGGTGTAGTGAAAGCCTTGCTCATAGTAGTAGGTCTGTTCTGTCCTGTAGAAGGCATGATGATCCATAGATAATGACTGGTGTGATCAAGGTCACACAACTCAAAAATAAAGCAGAGATCTGGTCACTAATTAGATTGTGAAAGAAACTGTCTCAAAGCAATGGGGAAAGTTTGCTCATGTCTACATAAGAATAGCTTTACACTGTGAGGTTTTGGAATCATCAAAATGATAAGAAATTTACCCAAACTCGCTGAAGCACATGTTATGCACACAGAAATGGGTATATTGGACTGCACACACAAGTGGCATTTTGTTCGTCCCGAACATTTCAGCTATTTCTCGTGATATTTCGAATAACTATGAGGGCATTTGAAGAGCAATCCTTATCAGGGACTTTTCTAATATTCTTTCAAACTGACATAAAAGAATGAGAACGTTTTATTTCACAAATTATTTTTCACCTCTCCGGCACAGAAGTCAACTTTCTCTTCAAGCCAACATCCTTATTGCCTTAAATATAAATCTTGGCAAATGACAAAATTAATCTTCTTTTCTCTTTTGTTCTCTTTTTGAAAAATCCAGTCTAGCTAGAAGAAGGGTTTCATCCTAGTGTAGCCTCGTTGTGAACTATTATGTCATCACCCTACATAGGCTTGCATGTATGAATATAAGACCTTGGAAGTAGATATGCTTTCTGAAAATCATATATGCCGGTATAGGCCCACATTCTATTGAACTTTATACGCGAAGCTTGCATTGGTTAAATCAAGCTCAGTTGAAAGCAAAGTAAAACAAAGTGACCTTCATTGACCAAGGTGGGAATCGTCGTTAGGATTAACCTGACTGAGCTTAAACCAGCAACTAGCTAATTTTTAGTTTGTCTGGTAAAATAGGGGCCTAGCTTGTATAAAATATTTTTTTTTGTATACGTACCTTCTTCACATCTGGTTCCTTCGTACCCATTTATGCACATACAAAAAAATGAATCTAATCCATCTATGCATCTTCCTCCATTCAAACAAGGGTTTGAAGAACATTCGTTTGTTGCTGAAAGAAAGAAAACAATAAGACACGCGACTTTGAATCTTGGGGAAAACTTTTTTTATTACTATTATTATCTATATGAATCACTATCGTATTTGAAGAAAAAGAAATAATAACTGACTTATAACTGAATTGAGGACATATATGCAAGGCAAATAATGATCAAACTGCTGTTGAAATTTCATTTTATGGATTTTTTCTCAAACAATTTTCTGCTCGATCGCAATGCGACCTCGCAAAACGATGATTGTAACTTATATAATTTACGAAGCCAAACTTAAAAAATGAAAAGGGCTTTACTTATCTGCTGATAGGTAAGCCTAATATATAGAGAAAGAGAAAAAAAATAAACGCTGTTTTTATTTTACGAATTAAAGTCAATCTAGAATAAACTAAGGTAAATATATATGCATGCATTAAGTAATGCACTGGGCCAAAACTATAATTCACTGTAAAAAATAACCATGAGGTCATTAAAGACACTACAATATTGCGCAAATAATATCATATCGATATCAAAATCTTAAAACTTGCAAATTGAAAAACGATGCGAAATATGAACGTCAGTCGCTCCACCAACACGGTCCACTGTAAGTAGCCCCCCCCACCACCAGATCGATGATTTCCCGCTGAAATACACATGGATAGCCTCTGGCTCGGAAGTTTTGCCCCTCTCCAGACGCCAATTAAGGTCCAGGTCCCAACTTATTAAATCAATATAAAAGTATACAGCGCTGAAAACGGTATGACAGTTTGAATTATTAAGCACAATTTAATAATTTTAAGCTTGGACAAGTTATTCATGAGAACTGTTACTATAATCAAATCAATATTATCACGTTCTACTTTCTTGATATCCCAATAATGCACAAGAACACCGATACTGACAAAAATTAACGCGCCAACAAACTGAATCGCCTCCAAGTACAGTCCAATGGTGGAATCAGTTTTCGACGTATATTGTGAACCGTTAAGCAGTCTACGTTTAAATAAGAATTAACTCTTCATAGAAAGTAGAAGTAGAAATAATCAGAGAAACATATCAGTTAAGAGTCATTCAGAAAAGAAAACTATGCGTTTGTGCAATGGTCACTAATGATATGGGAATTCTCATATTGGCAATGCGGTCATTGATGACAAACCTCCCATTTGGAGTGTAAAATTGGTAAACAAATCCACATCATCCATCGACAGTTGTCGTGGTCTAGTGGATACGTCACCCGACTGTGGATCACATGGTTTGCGGTTCGAGTCCAGCCTCAGCACCAAAGTCCTTTGGCAAGACCTTACATTTACATTTACATTCTTATCCGGGAGAGAATGGGTGCCTATATTAGGATTGCCGAAAACCAATGTGACTGTCTTTGCAATTGCCCTACTCGCATGCATGTGAACGATGCAAAATGGTAGGAGCGCTTCATAAGGAGTGGAGATGGTGCACACTTGTGAGGGGGCTTGAAATGCCATAACGAAGGGTAATAACAAATGACATTGTAAAGCACATTGAAGTATTCACGGCTATACTGATGTAACATTATTTATCCTTCTTTTTCCATTCTAATAATAGATCAAGCTCTTTGTCCATGGGTAGCATTTTAGTAATGTCCTGCGGAAAAAAACCCCATAACACACGAAATTGAGAAAACTGCTTTTTTATTCGGTAGTAAAAAAAAAATAGAGTTCTGCATGCATATCTTCACACTTAAAAGGCGAGCATGTCGTTAGTGATCTTGACATTCGAGATATAAATCACAAATTTCATATTCTTTATCCGCTTTTGTGTGAAACATTTTGTCATTGATCATTCTACTTCTGTCCAAGCCAAGTTACACGAAGAGCTTATCCCCCTTTATTTTTTGAATATTACCTTCACATATGGATCCAGTGTACCCACTTACGCACATGCAGTCAAATGAATCTAATCCATCTGTACAAGTTCCTCCATTCAAACAAGGGTTTGAAGTACATGCGTTTATTGCTGAAATAACGAGAAAATCATAAAAAATGAACGGAATCTGAATTCTAGTTCATATTGAGTATTAGAAATAATAATAGGAGGAGTAGCACTAAATTTCCCGACAAGTTTGCCGACAAAAAGAAGACAAAACTTTCCAACAAATTTGGAAGTATGGCGACAAAAAAATTAAAATCCTTAGGCCTATATATCATGCCGACGGAAAAAAGTTTTTTGTTTCATTGCTACATGGAAAGAGATTTTATTAAACAAATAAACGTGTCTGGACAGTGAATTAAACTGTAAAATTCTGTTAATGAAGGAATACACTTATATGTGCTCTGTTGTTCACAATAGATTCATTCGAATCCATCGGCACAGTCGCAATACAGGGTTTTCTCGCCAGCCATGCTGAAGGACATAACAATAAAAACCTGTGCATCAGACTATGAAAAGCCATTGTTGTCATGGTCTAGTGCACAGGTTTTTATTGTTCTGTCCTCCAGCATGGCTGCTTCTGGGAACCCTCTATAGAATAAACCAAGAGCAGATACGCAGGTTCCTCCATTCATGCATGGGCCTGAAAAACATGGGTCGTCAGGCGCTGAAAGGACATTAGTTTGAAACATTTTAGGAAAATAGTACAGTAAAAAGAACCCGCATAATCAGATATATGAAAGAAAATTCAATGTAACTAATAATATTGGATAAAGAACAAAATTATATTTCCACGAATGATATTTCAGATATTCCTCACATCGATCGTGATCTTCTCCAAATTTCAAATTTTCTTATTTTTATCCCATTTTTTCTAAAACGCGGGGGCCTAGCCTTTGTTGCCTGCTTCCTTCGGAGCCAAATTTATACGAAGAGAGATTATTCCACTTTAATTTCTAGAATTATACCTTCTTCACACATGGATCCAGTATATCCACTTAGGCACGTACAGCTAAAGGAATCTATTCCACCGGTGCAAGTTCCTCCATTCAAACAAAAGTTTGAAGGACATTCGTCTATTGCAAAATCATAAGATGTATATAAGAAATAATAAGTCCAGGGGCCTAGTAAATGATGCTTCAAGAATGGAGGGGATAGTAGTAATTACAGACAAAATTTAGAAAATTTCTTCCAACAATTTTTGAAGTAGCCTGTGAAAAAAAAAAATCAGCATATTTTCAAATTTGTAATTCTGATGACAAGACAATTATGATTATATATATATATATATATATATAATATACATGTATATACCTTCGAATACATAATATATGAAATATTTTCCGACGAGCTAGACAATTCTTTTTTTTTCTGGTTGCCAACATGGAATGAGATTTGAATAGGCCTACACAAATAAAAGTGAGCGTTAGAAATAATGAAGGATTAAAAGATCAATAGGGATAAAAACAAATATCTGGAGAGCTATAGTGAATCAAACGGTAAAGTTCTGTTTAATGAAGGAATACACCTACATGTGCTCTGTCGTTCACAATAGTTTCCTTCGAATTCCTCGGCACAGTCGCAGTAGAATAAACCAAGAGCAGATACACACGTTCCACCATTCATGCAAGGGCCAGAAAAACAAGGGTCGTCAGGCGCTGAAAGAAAAGTGTTTGGACAGATTTTTAGTAACATAATACAGCAAAGTTGTTACTTGAAAATTGGTAAAAAAGAAAAAACATCAAACATAAAATTCAGAAAAAAAAAACGGTAATAGAATATATGATAAAGAGTCATCCAGGAGTACATACTAAGTTGAGTTACATGCGATAAAAGTCAGAAAGATGTTCAAAATATGTAGAGTCAATATTATGAGGGCCGAACTGGCAGCAATCCTTATGGCTTTAGAATGGGTAGAGGAACATCACCCAATAGGTGTAGTAATTTTATCGGATTCAAATTCGGCTCTAGAAGCCATCAAAAATTTCCAGTAAAGTAGCATGATAGTCGAAATATATGAAAAGTTAATGATAATCAATCAATTTGGAATAGAAGTGAATTTTGAATGGGTCCCAGCACATTGTGGCCTAACAGGCAATGAGGAAGCAGATTCCCTAGCTAAACAAGCGGCTACAAAAAAAAACAACATAGATATATTTGTCAATAAAAATAAACAAGAATATTTGAGTGAAATGTTAGATTTTTATAACAAGGAATGGCAGAAGTTATGGGAAACTACAGAGAAAGGAATGCATCTTTATACAGCATACAGCACGAGGTGAAATACACATGTACAATTTTGCAGGAAAGATGAAAGGATTTTGCATCAATTTCGTCTTGGTAAATGCAGACTCAATTACTACAATTATTTGATTAAAAAATACGAGACAGGTCTTTGCGATAATTGTCACAATTTTGAAACTATAGAGCATTTTATGGTATCATGCCCTAAATATGAAAGACAAAGGAATCGCTTGTATCGTAGACTGAAGATTAGGAATCCCAACCTAAATGAATTATATGGAAAAGAAGAGAATTATACAGCTATTTTAGCCTTTTTAAAGGGCTCTGGAAGATATAACGATTTGTAGGGGGATCAAAATATAACTGAAAATCAAGACAAATGCAATTTTGTATTTTGTATTATTGTATGATTATACATACTTACATAGTAGGATTTAACAAGTAAACTGTAGGAAAATGGTATTAACTCTGGTTTAGTATGTGTAGATTTTACGACTATTATCGTTTTCTGTCTGTTTTCTTGCTTCAGATTAGTTATAAATTGAATGAGATGTCGATGATGAAAATGTCGAAAAAAAATAGCAATTGAATGCACCACAGACACATCATTAGCTCTAACTAGGAATTAACAATCAAATCCATCATTAAGTCAGTTTTAACTGGAACAGATTATATCAAACTAACAAACGTATTAATCCTTATTAACCTTGCACTACGCCAATAACAGGGTGAGGTAAGTCTTATCTCACACACAGCACAAGTATCTGAATCACAAAACGTAAACCGAAGTGATGACGTCACAAAAAGCTATTTTTTCATTATTACATTTTTATACCATATCTCAAAGGAACATGGTGAAAAACATCCAGATCCCAAGTTGTATGGCAATTGGCTCATTGGGCCCCGAGATATGGCCGCATGAATACCTCCTTAGCCCCATTGAAGTCAGTGTTAAATTTACCTGACTACAATGGGTCTAATTAGATATTCATATAGCCATACCTTGTGCCACCATGAACTGATTCATGTCAAATTTTATGTGTGAACGTTTTCCATCATGCTCTACCTAAATATGGTCATAAAAATACTGAAATACAAAAATCAAAATTTGATGACGTCACACTTCGGTATTAATGAAGGAATACACCTACATGTGCTCTGTCGTTCACAATAGTTTCCTTCGAATCCCTCGGCACAGTCACAGTAGAATAAACCAAGAGCAGATACACAGGTTCCACCATTCATGCAGGGGCCAGAAAAACAAGGGTCGTCAGGCGCTGAAAGAAAAGTGTTTGAACAGATTTTTAGTAACATAATACAGCAAAGTTGTTACTTGAAAATTGGTAAAAAAGAAAAAACACACAATCATATATATATATGAAAAATCTACAATGTATGTAGATGACCGTATGACCGTATAAAAGACGGAACACTGGAGGCAGCATCACCAAAATCTATAGGTTTCTAGATTATACCAAGAGACACCTTCATGCGAAATTTGAAAGAAATCCATCAAGAAATGTGGCCTGCAGAGTGCATTCACGCCATCCCCTGAGGTATGACCTTTAACCCCATAAAAGACGGAACACTGGGGCGGCATCAGCAAACACTAAAGATGTTTAGATTTCACTAAGACACACCTCCATATAAAATTTGAAAGAAATCCGTCAAGAAATGCTGAAGAGTGCACGAAATGGACAAATGACCTTTGACCCTATAAAGGACGGAACAATGAGGGCAGCATCACCAAAAAGTAAAGATGTGTAGATTATACCAAGTTACATCTCCATACAAAATTTGAAAGAAATCCATGACGAAATGTGGCCTGCAGAGTGCACTTACGTCATCCTCAAAAGTATGACCTTTGACCCTATAAATGACGGAACACTGGTCTGGTGGCAGCATCACCAAAAGCTATAGGTGCGTAGATTTTACCAAGATACACTTCCATACAAAATATGAACGATATCTGTCAAAAAATGCAGAAGAGTGCAAGAAATGGACAAATGACCTTTGACCCTATAAAGGATGGAACAATGAGGTCAGCATCACCAAAAAGTATAGGTTTCTGGATTACACCAAGAGACACCTTCAAGCAAAATTTGAAAGAAATCCATCAAGAAATGTGGCCTGCAGAGTGCATTCACGCCATCCCCTGAAGTATGACCTTTGACCCTATAAAAGACGGAACACTGGAGGCAGCATCACCAAAATCTATAGGTTTCTGGATTATACCAAGAGACACCTTCAAGCAAAATTTGAAAGAAATCCATCAAGAAATGTGGCCTTCAGAGTGCATTCACGCCATCCCCTGAAGTATGACCTTTGACCCTATAAAAGACGGAACACTGGAGTCAGCATCACCAAAATCTATAGGTTTCTGGATTATACCAAGAGACACCTTCAAGCAAAATTTGAAAGAAATCCATCAAGAAATGTGGCCTGCAGAGTGCATTCACGCCATCCCCTGAGGTATGACCTTTGACCCTATAAAAGACGGGACACTGGAGGCAGCATCACCAAAATCTATAGGTTTCTGGATTATACCAAGAGACACCTTCAAGCAAAATTTGAAAGAAATCGATCAAGAAATGTGGCCTGCAGAGTGCATTCACGCCATCCCCTGAGGTATGACCTTTGACCCTATAAAAGACGGAACACTGGGGCAGCATCAGCAAACACTAAAGATGTGTAGATTTCACTAAGACACACTTCTATATAAAATTTGAAAGAAATCCGTCAAGAAATGCAGAAGAGTGCACGAAATGGACAAATGACCTTTGACCCTATAAAGGACGGAACAATGAGGGCAGCATCACCAAAAAGTAAAGATGTGTAGATTATACCAAGATACATCTCAATACAAAATTTGAATGAAATCCATCAAGAAATGTGGCCTGCAGAGTGCATTCACACCATCCCCTGAAATATGACCTTTGACCCTATAAAAGACGTAACACTGGAGGCAGCATCACCAAAATATAGACATTTCTAGATTATACCAAGATACACCTTCATGCAAAATTTGAACAAAATCCGTTGAGAAATGTGACCGCTAGAGTGCACACAAACTATCCCCCCAAATATGACCTTTACCCTATAAAAGACGGAACACTGGGGGCAGCATCACCAAAAATTATAGGTATCCATATTTTACCAAGATACAACTCCATACAAAGTTTGTAAGAAATCCGTCGAGAAATGTGACCGCTAGAGCGCACACAAGAATGTGACGCGGCGGCGGCGGCGGCGGCGGAACGCTGCTGAATCCGAAATATCTCTGGAAACATAAGCTAGAAAGGACTGAAAATGACTGGCCACTGCTTCAGGAGAAGAAATGAACCTGTCTCCCAACTGTTCTAATAACAACATCACACAAAGAGGCAGAGCAAATCCAGCAAAAACATACAGAGATGTGCTCTGAGATGACACAGGACTGGAAGTGAGAGACATAGGGATAACCGTACTAGGAAGTACTGGACGACCATCATAAAAGACTCGGCTATTTAAAAGTAAGTTTTGATTTAAAAAAAAAATAAACTGTAACCTACCAGTGCATTCATCAGCTTCACATAGGCACGAGTATCCATTGCCTTCTTCCACACAAGTCTGCGCATCCGGACATGGATCAGAAGAACACGCGTGCACTAGTTAGGCGGTCGAAAAAGAAGATTGTAAATATAATAATTAAGATTAGGAAATTATATAAGGATAAATATAATAAATTATGGTGATGATAATAATGTGTGCATGGGTTGACATGCCAGTATTTCTTCAGAACATGTAAAACAACATAATTAAAAAGGGGGAACAGTCATTTGCTCTTTGTCCGAAAACTCTGGTCTACGAAGATTACATGTCCAATCGGCTTATGCTAACAAATAAGGGCTTTATCTTATATTCGGCTGTCTAAATAAATATTATTTTAAGGAATGAGCAGCAGTGCTTCAAATGACACACATGTTTTATACGTCTTAAAGAAAATATATTATATCCATAACAAGCCTGTGCCCAAATGAAGCAGATAATAAGTGTTTCCAAATTTTCTTCTCCTTGTATACAGTTTACAATCTTTTGACAGAAAAAAGACTCACCAGTTGACCTTATTGATTAATTGCTGACCATATCGCCTATCATATATCTTTTGCATTAACCTTTCACATTGATGAGCTTTCCATGAGAGGTAATGTAAGGTATTGAAGAGGGTGACCAGAAAATATCTGGGACTATGTTGAGTTAATTAGCAAATAGCTGTTATTAGAGTGTCTTTGGAAGTCAAGGTAACATTATACGAAGGGATGTTGGTGCATGTGTGTCTGCGCGTGTGTTCATGAGCGTTATTTCTTTTCAGATTCATGATGTTAAGTCTGCTATTAGAACACATTACAATATGAAGAAACATGTTTGACAGTATTGGCCACCAAACCCAGAGGGACAGTTGCAGAAGTATGGAGGGCTGGAACCGGGAAAAGGACTGCAAACTCCAGTTTTGCACTAGTTATTAGCACATAAATCCATACCTGGAAAGATATAAATCAAATGAAGATTTATAAGTCATGTAAGTTTAACTAAAGGAAGCTTTATTTCATGAAATACAAGTTATCTTCAGTTCAACATTTCCAATAAACAACTTTCATGAATGTGTCTGTTCGGTAAAGCAATTTTCTAATGGAAAAATAAAACTTGAGCATGGAATTAAGAACAAATATGACACATAGATAAGTTTCTTCAAATTGGTAAAGGAATATCATAATGTTATTATCGAATCAATTGGATCTTATTATTAATAAAAAAAAATGTCTTGTTTGAAAAACTGAAAAAGTAGTTTTAAAAACAACCAATGAAAAATACAGGTGTATGTATAACTCATTACTGGCATTATTCGAATATGAAAATCAGACCTGTTTGACAAAGCTGGCCTGTGTACCCAACTGCACAGTTACAGGTGTAGGAAAGACTGGATCCCGGAGAAGGATTACAAGTTCCTCCGTTCTGACACTGGCTATTGGAGCATGGATCTGTACCTAGAAAACATGACGAAGTATGACGAACCATATTTCATGAAATACAGGAAACTATAATATTCTCATTAAATACTGGTGTAAGTTATTTTTCTTGTTCGGAGCATGAAGGAATGGTTCACCATACTTCAACAAACTGAAATTAGGGCTAATGGGCTATAGTTATCTTTTGCAAGTTAAAGTGTTTGTAATATTTCTTCCCAGGTTAGAGTGCACAGGACAATTAATGTTACACACGTGAAAATATTATTAAGAATAGACCCGTTTGACAGTATTGGCTTGTCTCGAATGGGTGGGGTGCGGGAGCGGGATGGGAGCGGGATGGGAGCGGGAACGGGCACATCCTTTCGAGACAAGCCCCCCCCCCCCCGGTTATCTCGAATGGACGCGTTCCCAGCGAGAAGTTCAATGAACGCGCCACTTCGAGACAACCGGGGGGGGGGGGGGGGGGGCTTTCCTCGAATGAGTGTGTTGAGTAGACTTTTGTAATAGACGTTTTAGAATTTTTTTTGAAAAATGTACTCTTGCTGGTTTTTTCGTTTTTCTTTTGTCTAAGATGTAGAAAATATAACCGGCAGTGGCGGCACCATGATTTTTAAAGTGGGGTGGGGGGGGGGGGGCAAATGGGGGGCAAAAGAAATTGTTGGGGGCAAGGGCGGACAAACAAAATTTTCCACCCTTTTATTTTTTCACTCCGAAAATTATTGGGGGCAACTGGGGGGCAAAGCTTCTGACTGGGGGGCAAATGCCCCCCCCCCCCCATGCCCCCGGTGCCGTCACTGATAACCGGGGGTTGTCAAATGAATGTATGAGGTTACATGAATTCATAATGGAATGTTCATTTAAAATTGAAAGGTCTGGTCGGGCAGACAGTCCAGAATAGAATGTTAATTCACTGCGGCGTATTTTTTTACGGGGGGGGGGGGGGAGGCACAAGATGGCCATGCCCCACCCCTTATTGGTGGGTGAGTAAGAAAATAGGAAGATGAATGTGGAAGATGAAAAAATATTCCCGGGAAAATGTAAATAGGGGTCAATTTTCGCAGACTCTGGTGGTTTCCTCCCCGGGGATAGGTGGGGGGGGGGGGGGGGTGTTAATTTCCTAAATTGCCTGGATAGGGGGTCCAATATCTCAGAAAATTCCCCGGGATAGGGGGTAAAACAAATTCCAACTTCTCCGGAATAGGGGGTCACTTTTGAAAAGGAGTTACGAGCATAGGCCTACCCCTTGTATGGGGAGTGGGGGCCGGGTACAAACGACCTTTTGATATGAGTTTTGACTTTTGATAGTGGGTATTGATAGAATGATAGTGGCATTAAAAGGTGTTTCTAACTTTGGAAAGATGATAAACACACCTTGGCTTATGTCAGCACATGTCTGTAACACAATTTCACAATATTTAACAGGTCACGCCCAAAAAATAAAAATAAATTAACAATCCTAGCTACGCCACTTGCCCTTTCTTCCCCGTGTGTTTTAATGCATAATTATTCAATTCTCCTATTTATTTTGCACAAATAATGATTTCCTTGTCAAAAGCATTTTTAGATACCGTTTTTTAATATTTTCTACATCTTAGACAAAAGAAAAACGAAAAAACCAGCAAGAGTACATTTTTCAAAAAAATTCTAAAACGTCTGTTACAAAAGTCTACTCAACACACCCATTCGAGGAAAGCCCCCCGGTTGTCTCGAAGTGGCGCGTTCATTGAACTTCTCGCTGGGAACGCGTCCATTCGAGATAACCGGGGGGGCTTGTCTCGAAAGGGTGTGCCCGTTCCCGCTCCCATCCCGCTCCCGCACCCCACCCATTCGAGACAAGCCGTTTGACAGTATTGGCCACTATACGCAGATGAACATATGGAGAAGTATAGAGGGCTGGAACCTTGAAAAGGACTACAAACTCCCCTGTTCTTACCCTGGTTATTAGCACAGTTGGTAAAAGATGGTGTAAACAGAACAAGATGAATGCGACTGCGTCTCCTATATGCCTCCGCCTAAATTCAGTTGATGGCTCAAACTGCTCTTGAAATATTGTGATAACCAGAATAAAAGCCTCTAATTACATGTTAACTGACCTCTTTGACATTTGACCTTACACCTTACAACCCAACTTATCTCCTAGTCATGAATACAAATTAGTTGAGATATGGTGATAACATTGTAAAACTACCCCAAAATCTCATCAGTTCCTCTTTCTATGGGGATACATACTGGTACCAAGTTTGAAGTTCTTACCTCAAACAGTTCTTCAGAAATCGCGGTAACGGTGCTAAAAACCAAGAATTTCATGTAATTTCATGTAAATTGACCTCTGTGACCTCTGACTTTTGACCTACGTACCCCAAAATATAATCAGTTCCTCTTTCTATGGGGATACATACTGGTACCAAGTTTGAAGTTCTTACCTCAAACAGTTCTTCAGAAATCGCGGTAACGGTGCTAAAAACCAAGAATTTCATGTAATTTCATGTAAATTGACCTCTGTGACCTCCTTATCCCAAAATCTAATCAGTTCATCTTCGTATGGGGATACATACTAGTACCAAGTTTGAAGTTCTTACCTCAAACGGTTCTTGAGATATCGCGGTAACGGTGCTAAAAACCAAGAATTTCATGTAATTTCATGTAAATTGACCTCTGTGACCTCTGACTTTTGACCTACGTACCCCAAAATATAATCAGTTCCTCTTTCTATGGGGATACATACTGGTACCAAGTTTGAAGTTCTTACCTCAAACAGTTCTTCAGAAATCGCGGTAACGGTGCTAAAAACCAAGAATTTCATGTAATTTCATGTAAATTGACCTCTGTGACCTCCTTATCCCAAAATCTAATCAGTTCATCTTCGTATAGGGATACATACTAGTACCAAGTTTGAAGTTCTTACCTCAAATAGTTCTTCAAAAATCGCGGTAACGGTGCTAAAAACCAAGAATTTCATGTAATTTCATGTAAATTGACCTCTGTGACCTCTGACTTTTGACCTCCTTACCCCAAAATCTAATCAGTTCATCTTCGTATAGGGATACATACTGGTACCAAGTTTGAAGTTCTTACCTCAAACAGTTCTTCAAAAACCGTGGTAACGGTGCTAAAAACCAGTAATTTCATGTAATTTCATGTAAATTGACCTCTGTGACCTCTGACCTTTGACCTACCTATCCCAAAATCTAATCAGTTCCTTTTTCTATGGGGATACATACTGGTACCAAGTTTGAAGTTCTTACTTCAAATAGTTCTTCAAAAATCGCGGTAACGGTGCTAAAAACCAAGAATTTCATGTAATTTCATGTAAATTGACCTCTGTGACCTCTGACCTTTGACCTCCTTACCCCAAAATCTAATCAGTTCATCTTCGTATAGGGATACATACTAGCACCAAGTTTGAAGTTCTTACCTCAAATAGTTCTTGAAAAATCGCGGTAACGGTGCTAAAAACCAAGAATTTCATGTAATTTCATGTAAATTGACCTCTGTGACCTCTGACCTTTGACCTACTTACCCCAAAATCTAATCAGTTCATCTTTGTATGGGGATACATACTAGTACGAAGTTTGAGGTTCCTACCTCAAATGTTTCTTCAGATATCGCGGTAACGAGAAGTGGGACGGACGGACGGAGGCATAAAAATTATTATGACACAGACTCAAATATTTAAAAAGTGACGTCTTCAACAATGACAGGTCATCCACATACCTGCAATTCGGACTGGCAAAGCATGAATAATTATATAAATGATGACAAAAATCGTTAATATAATGACAGAATTAAGTACAGGAAAACTGAAATAGAAGATTTCAAGTTTCTTTAAGTTTCAACATTCTTGCTCTTTAGAAATTGAATCATCCACCCCATGTAATTTTAAAATCCTTTTAAAACCTACTCTCGCCAGGAGTATTTTGATTAATATCTACTCTTTGACATTTTTATAGTAAATATGGTGATGATATTAAGAAATGTTGTGACAAAGGAAACCAAATTACCCCATCCCCCCTCTCTCTTTTTTCCGTCTTATTGAAAGATTCTGAAGTCATCATCACTATTATGCTGAATAATGGGTACTGATTACTTATACCTGACTGACATAGCTGGCCTGTATACCCAACTGGATAGTTACAGGTGTATTGAAAGCTAGATCCCGGAGGATTACAAGTCCCTCCGTTCTGACACTGGTTATTAGCGAGTTTTCGATCTGCGACGGGAGACGCACGATACGGGGGATTTGATAGACTGTGAACGTGCTTGCATCCAAGCTCCGGTCCTGTTCTGAAGCCATTTCGTTTCCGTTCACGCGATGGCTACGGGAGAATGTGCGTGACGCAATGCATCGCACATTAAAGGAGAATTAACCCCTGATTACAAATTTACTTATATTGGAAAGTGTAATATATTCCTACTTATTGGCCTAAATCATTTTCTAATAAGATATCAGAAAAGGGTATAAATAAAGATATTCCAACACCCGGTATCGTCTCCTACTCATTTACATGGGGGCTGCCATTTTCGTGCTGATTTGGAGTTGTACATGAACCATTGAGAAATGTTCCAGTCAGGAAGATATTTTGAATCCAAATCCTAAATTGATTTTCTTCATTACCTAAAATCCCATATGTGACGAAAAATATAAAGTGGGTGTTTACATGTATTATGAAAATGAAATCTGTATAATGATACTTTTAAATTGTCTGGGTTTGCTTAACAAAAATCTATTTTCTTGGGTTTGCCAAACAGAGCAGAACATAATATATGCAGCATGCATTCTGACTTTTCAAATCCATTATCCGAAAGCAGGTGAATGCATTGTTTGCCGCTATAGATGCTCAGGGAAGAAGCATCCATAAAATTTGAATTAATTTGCTCCGTCCCATACGTCCAGTATCGAGAAAATAGATTTCTATTAAGCGAATATCGATTTTCAACAGAAATATATAAGGAAATCTTCAGTTTAAAAATAAATTGACATATCTATTCTATATTTTTAATCTCAAATGGGTTTTTAATTTTGAAAAAGGCAATTGAGCATTTGGATTAAGAAAATCTTCTTGTACACATAAACAAAATGGCAGCCCCCATGTGCTGCTAGCAGACGATACATATTGCTAGCAGATGGTAAATTTTGCTCAGAAAATCTTGATTCGTATCGATCTCGTATATTTTGACGCGAAGCCATATAGTCTAACAAGTAGGAATAAATAACACCTTTGAACACTATCATCTTTATTTTTGAGCGTAATTCTCCTTTAATTTACCGCCCTCCGTACTATTTTGGAGCGAACGCTATTTTGCCCGATGACCGTCTTCAAATTCTGCGGTAAGGAGAGATTCGGGATTTCGCGCATGTGCAAATCGATTTTCGTCTCGAGTTACCGTATTAGATTTCCCGCGTCGCAAATCGAAAGCTCATAATTAGCACAAGGATCCGTTCCTTGAAGAGATGACGAGGTAGAGGTTAAACCAAGGAGAGTTATCATATACGAAATATAAGAGAACATTACTTTATAATTCATAATTTAAATCGTGATTTCAATCGCCATTTTTTTAAATTGCAGATTTAAATCAAAAACAAAGAAATATGTTTAAAAATGAAATACAAGTAAACATTATTTTATAACTTCTAATACATTACTCTAATGATTTTGTTGTTGTTCGGTGAAGAAGATACAGAAACAAAGAAAATCAAGAACAATGCTAATTTCGGAATAAATTTGTTTTGATCATAATGTATAAAGATGAATCATTTTTCATGAAGAAGAAGTGAGAAACAATAATTAGAAACCCGCGCAAAGCCTGCTTGTAAAGTGTATTGTTTTTGTTATCCGATAACATAATAATTTCTCCTTGGCTGTTTTATATGTATAAGAATATACTAAAGTATTTTCCTGACTTTGAGGTGTCTTTAATTCACAATTTGTGAATGTTTAAAGTTTAATGTTTAATGTTTAATGTTTAATGTTTAAAGTCGGATACATGCAAAAAATGAAAGTGCACAATTTTTAAATTTTAATGTGTATTGGATTTCTCCATCCAGAAAGTGCAGATGATTAAGATTAAAATTTAAAGAAACAAACCTGTTTGACAATATTGGCCACTATACCCCGATGGACAAATGCAGAAGTATGGAGGGCTGGAACCGGGGAAAGGACTACAAGCTCCCCCATTTTGACACTGGCTATTAGTACATTGATCCAAAGCTGGAAATGGATGTCATAAGCAAAAGAAACGTGACAACCATGACCATGATAACAGTTGTTAAAAAAGCTGCATCTTCAGTTGTGAAAGGACTCCCATTTTGAACTTGCAGTTCAGGTTTGTAAATGTACAGGAATAATTATATGCATGGTGTAGGGAAGTGTGAAATTGATCCCATACAATCACAAAATTTGGTTTATCCTTGTAGTAACAAAGCGCTTTATAGATATATAAATATATAATACAAGTATATGGACCACTTAAACAGAAAATAATCGATCACGAAAAGGTCAGTTCATCCAATCCAACATTTTAACAATCAATGTTCTCAATGTTCTCTAACAAAGTAGATAGCTGATAAAGTTTGATAATGAATATTAATTTTATAACAAATTTGCCGATTAGAACCAATTCATTCAAATCCATGTGGTTTTAAAAAGCTACAAGAGTAACAAAGTGACAGAGGAACAGGGATTCAAACCTGTTTGACAGAGCTGGTCGGTATACCCATCTGGGCAGTTACAGGTGTAGGAAAGGCTGGGTCCCGGAGAAGGATTACAAGTTCCTCCGTTTTGACACGGGTTATTAGCACATGGATTCGTACCTGCATGTGGTATAAATAATTAGTAACATCAAACGAAACAAAGTTATGTGTTATGAAATCCAAGGATTTATGAATTTTATTATACACGTGAAAATGTGTTTCTTGTTTGGAGACGAATACCAAGAAATGTGCACAGAAAACTGAATATATAATGTCTCTTTTTATGTCCTTCATATAAAATATTTATAACAACTATCAATGTGCAATTAAAGCGTGTGTGTCATATTCCTACCCAGTTGCACATGTACTCGATTGAAATAAATTGGAAAACGAGGAAACAAACCCGTTTGGCAGTATTGGCCACTAAACCCAGGTGGACAACTGCAGAAATATGGGGGGATGGAACCTGGGAAAGGACTACAAGTTCTTCCGTTCTGACACTGGTTATTAGCAAATACATATAGAGCTGGAAGGATGGTATAGAGTCGGAAAGAAATATTTTCAGTTGTCAAACTATTGAATTGTTTAGGTATGGATGCATATAATATATGCATCCATACCTAAACAAATACAACAAACACACTGGCATATCCAGACCTTTTGAACAAGGGTAAAGGGCACAAAACATCCGAAAAATGGTGATGCAGAAAAAAATCATTTTCCCTGTCCAAATTTCCGTCAGAAGGTTTGAAGTGGGTAGGATATCTGATGCTTCCTTTAACCTATCTATTCATAATTCGTAAGTAACCACTGGCGTACAGACATGTTTTTCGAGGGGGTTGACAGCTCTTGCCCGTATAACAACTTTCCAGTTTCTAAATTTTGCAAGCAAGTAAATAAGTTGACGTTGTTGTAGTGTAAAATGTACAGATATCACATATTCAATGCCCGAATATGAGATGGCGGTTAACCGAATATCAGGGGTTGTATTCTGAGATTTATTTTATCTTGATTTTTGTGAAATTATTTTAATTGTAATAACAAAATGTACGCAAATTGCGCATCATTGGTTAATGACTGCGAAAAGGTGGCTGCGTACGCGGAATGCATCTGCGCAAACACCAATGAAATGTTGCAGTTGCAGTTTAAAATTTGTTATGACAATTAAAATCTTGTCACTAAAATCAAGATAGAATAAATCTCAGATTTCCAACCCAGAACTTTAAACGTTTTCGGGATGCTGCAGCTCTAGCTCCCGCCTCGTGCGCCTATGTTTTTGATTTTTATCTGTAGTGTCATAAGCAACAGTACAATAACTCATGAAGTTTTGCCAGCGAGCGAAGCGAGCAAGCAATATTTTGGTCTCGTTGCGTCGTGATTGAAAGTGTTTTGACAGGTTTATTCTTTATTATTCATACATAAACTATTGATTTGTATGTTCAAAAATATTTTATATTAAATTTCCATGCATGATATTACGAGATGGTTCAAATATTCTCTGTTGTGCTTTACACGTGTCCCAATACTGGTTCTATTTACCTTTTTGACGGTTTACTTCAAATGTCTTCTTTATGATATTGTGTTGCGAAGTTGCTTGCGACCGAGCGAGACAATTTGATTTAAAAGAAATAATTTATGGGATTTTAAAAGCAGTTAGGTTATATTTTTCTTTGAAATAAATGCTTCATAATGAATGAAAATGTCACAGAGTGACAGAGAAACAGGGATTCAAATATAAAATCAAACCTGTTTGACACAGCTGGTCGGTATACCCAACTGGGCAGTTACAGGTATAGGAAAGGCTGGGTCCCGGAGAAGGATTACAAGTTCCTCCGTTTTGACACGGGTTATTAGCACATGGATTCGTACCTGCATGTGGCATAAATAATTAGTAACATCAAACGAAACAAAGTTATGTGTTATGAAGTGCAAGGATTTATGAAATGTATTAAAATACTCGTGAAAATGAGTTTTGTTGTTTGGAGACGAATACCAATTAGAAACGTGCACAGAAAAGTGAATATATAATGTTTTTTTATGTCCTTTAAATAAAATATTTATAACAACTATCAATGTGAAATTAAAGCGTGTGTGTCATAATCCTACCCAGTTGCACATGCACACGATTGAAATAAATTGAAAAAAGAGGAAACAGACCTGTTTGGCAGTATTGGCCACTAAACCCAGGTGGACAATTGCAGAAATATGGGGGGCTGGAACCTGGAAAAGGACTACAAGTTCCTCCGTTCTGACACTGGTTATTAACACATACATCTAGAGCTGGAAGGATGGTATACAATCGGAAAAAAATATTTTCAGTTGTCAAACTATTCAATTGTTAGGTATGTATGCATATACAAACACACACACTGTCATAGCCAGATCTTTTGAACAAGGGGGAAGGGCACAAAACATCAGAAAAATGGGTGATGCAGAAAAAAAAACTTCTTTTACATGTCCTAATTTCCGTCAGAAGGTTTGAAGTGGGTAGGATATCTGATGCTTTCTTTAACCTATCTATTCATAATTTGCAAGTAACCATTGGCGTACAGACATGTTTTTCGAGGGGGTTGACAGCTCTTACCCGTATAACAACTTTCCAGTTTCTAAATTTTGCGAGCAAGTAAATAAGTTGACGTTTTTGTAGTGTAAAATGTACAGAAATCACATATTCGTTGCCCGAATATGAGATGGCGGTTACCCGAATATCAGGGGTTGTATTCTGAGATTTATTTTATCTTGATTTTAGTGAAATTATTTTAATTGTCATCACAAAATGTACGCAAATGGTGCATCATCGGTTAATGGCTGCTCAAAAGTGGCTGCGTACGCGGAATTCATCTGCGCAAACACCAATGAAATGTTGCAATTTAAAATTTGTTATGACAATTAAAGTCTTTTCACTAAAATCAAGATAAAATAAATCTCAGAATACCAACCCAGAACTTTAAACGTTTTCGGGATGCTGCAGCTCTAGCTCCCGCCTCGTGCGCCTATGTTTTTGATTTTTATCTGTAGTGTCATAAGCAACAGTACAATAACTCATGAAGTTTTGCCAGCGAGCGAAGCGAGCAAGCAATATCATTCTTCATTATTCATACATAAACTATTGATTTGTATATTCGAAAATATTTTATATTAAATTTCCATGCATGATATTACGAGAGGGTTCAAATATTCTCTGTTGTGCTTTACACGTGCCCCAATACTTGTTCTATTTACCTATTTGACGGTTTACTTCAAATGTCTCCTTAATGATACTGTGTTGCGAGGTCGCTTGCTACCGATCGAGAAAATTTGATTAAAAAAAAATAATTTATGAGATTTTGAAAGCAGTTAGGTTATATATTTTTTAAAATAAATGCTTCATAATGATTGAAAAAGTCACAGAGTGACAGAGAAACAGGGATTCAAATATAAAATCAAACCTGTTTGACACAGCTGGTCGGTATACCCAACTGGGCAGTTACAGGTATAGGAAAGGCTGGGTCCCGGAGAAGGATTACAAGTTCCTCCGTTTTGACACGGGTTATTAGCACAGGGATTCGTACCTGCATGTGGCATAAATAATTAGTAACATCAAACGAAACAATGTTATGTGTTATGAAGTGCAAGGATTTATGAAATGTATTAAAATACTCGTGAAAATGAGTTTTGTTGTTTGGAGACAAATACCAATTAGAAAACGTGCACAGAAAAGTGAATATATAATGTTTTTTTATGTCCTTTAAATAAAATATTTATAACAACTATCAATGTGAAATTAAAGCGTGTGTGTCATAATCCTACCCAGTTGCACATGCACACGATTGAAATAAATTGTAAAAAGAGGAAACAGACCTGTTTGGCAGTATTGGCCACTAAACCCAGGTGGACAATTGCAGAAATATGGGGGACTGGAACCTGGAAAAGGACTACAAGTTCCTCCGTTCTGACACTGGTTATTAGCACATACATCTAGAGCTGGAAGGATGGTATACAATCGGAAAAAAATATTTTCAGTTGTCAAACTATTCAATTGTTAGGTATGTATGCATATACAAACACACACACTGTCATAGCCAGATCTTTTGAACAAGGGGGAAGGGCACAAAACATCAGAAAAATGGGTGATGCAGAAAAAAAAACTTCTTTTACATGTCCTAATTTCCGTCAGAAGGTTTGAAGTGGGTAGGATATCTGATGCTTCCTTTAACCTATCTATTCATAATTTGCAAGTAACCACTGGCGTACAGACATGTTTTTCCAGGGGGTTGACAGCTCTTACCCTTATAACAACTTTCCAGTTTCTAAATTTTGCGAGCAAGTAAATAAGTTGACGTTTTTGTAGTGTAAAATGTACAGAAATCACATATTCGTTGCCCGAATATGAGATGGCGGTTACCCGAATATCAGGGGTTGTATTCTGAGATTTATTTTATCTTGATTTTAGTGAAATTATTTTAATTGTAATAACAAAATGTACGCAAATGGCGCATCATCGGTTATGCTTAGGTCAGACGGACATGTACGGATGTCTGCGGATGCATCCGTAAAAAAAAATAATTTCACCCGCAGAAATTGTTGAAAATCTGCGCAAAAAGCCAAAAAACCACGGTAGATACGCATGAGATACGGATGCAATACGCATGAAATACGCAAATCCTGCGGATGTTCTGCGGAAGACACCCCTTTGGCGGATGTGCCACGCTAGTGTCACTTAAATTCTGCGCAAGATGCGGACTAGATACGGATGTTCTGCGGAAGATACGGAAGTCCTGCGCACGATACGCATACGCACACGGATGTCGGCTTTCTCCTCGTCCGCAACATCCGCATATATACCGCGGCTTGTGGAGCATCACTTCAGTTGCGATTCGATCTTTGGAGAGAACACTACTACTACTACTACTACAGATTTTCAAAATTCACGCTGCGGATCTGCGTATGTCTGCGGATCCTGCGGATTAGGTTACGGATGGATACGGACGTTTTACGCAAAAATACGCAAAGATACGGATCAATACGCATGATACGGAACAATACGCAAATTCTACCTAAATTCTGCGCAAAAGACCTTGCGCGGGAAATTTAAAATAATTTTGAGATTTTCAAAACTTTTTCGCGGAAGACCTCGATTCCTGCGCACTCCCACGGATTTTTACGGATGCACTTACGGATGATACGCATGATACGGATTGCTGCGGATTTCTACGGATTTTTACGGATGCACATCCGCAGACATGCGTATCGCGCGTATCTGTCCGTCTGACCTAAGCATTAATGGCTGCTCAAAAGTGGCTGCGTACGCGGAATTCATCTGCGCAAACACCAATGAAATGTTGCAATTTAAAATTTGTTATGACAATTAAAGTCTTTTCACTAAAATCAAGATAGAATAAATCTCAGAATACCAACCCAGAACTTTAAACGTTTTCGGGATGCTGCAGCTCTAGCTCCCGCCTCGTGCGCCTATGTTTTTGATTTTTATCTGTAGTGTCATAAGCAACAGTACAATAACTCATGAAGTTTTGCCAGCGAGCGAAGCGAGCAAGCAATATTTTGGTCTCGTTGCGTCGTGATTGAAAGTGTTTTGACAGGTTTATTCTTCATTATTCATACATAAACTATTGATTTGTATGTTCGAAAATATTTTATATTAAATTTCCATGCATGATATTACGAGATGGTTCAAATATTCTCTGTTGTGCTTTACACGTGCCCCAATACTTGTTCTATTTACCTTTTTGACGGTTTACTTTAAATGTCTCCTTAATGATACTGTGTTGCGAGGTCGCTTGCTACCGATCGAGAAAATTTGATTAAAAAAAAATAATTTATGAGATTTTGAAAGCAGTTAGGTTATATATTTTTTTAAAATAAATGCTTCATAATGATTGAAAAAGTCACAGAGTGACAGAGAAACAGGGATTCAAATATAAAATCAAACCTGTTTGACACAGCTGGTCGGTATACCCAACTGGGCAGTTACAGGTATAGGAAAGGCTGGGTCCCGGAGAAGGATTACAAGTTCCTCCGTTTTGACACGGGTTATTAGCACAGGGATTCGTACCTGCATGTGGCATAAATAATTAGTAACATCAAACGAAACAATGTTATGTGTTATGAAGTGCAAGGATTTATGAAATTTATTAAAATACTCGTCAAAATGAGTTTTGTTGTTTGGAGACAAATACCAATTAGAAAACGTGCACAGAAAAGTGAATATATAATGTTTTTTTATGTCCTTTAAATAAAATATTTATAACAACTATCAATGTGAAATTAAAGCGTGTGTGTCATAATCCTACCCAGTTGCACATGCACACGATTGAAATAAATTGTAAAAAGAGGAAACAGACCTGTTTGGCAGTATTGGCCACTAAACCCAGGTGGACAATTGCAGAAATATGGGGGACTGGAACCTGGAAAAGGACTACAATTTCCTCCGTTCTGACACTGATTATTAGCACATACATCTATAGCTGGAAGGATGGTATAGAGTCGGAAAAAATATTTTCAGTTGTCAAACTATTCAATTGTTAGGTATGTATGCATATACAAACACACACACTGTCATAGCCAGATCTTTTGAACAAGGGGGAAGGGCACAAAACATCAGAAAAATGGGTGATGCAGAAAAAAAAATCCTTTTACATGTCCTAATTTCCGTCAAAAGTTTTGAAGTGGGTAGGATATCTGATGCTTCCTTTAACCCATCTATTCATAATTCGCAAGTAACCACTGGCGTACAGACATGTTTTTCGAGGGGTTGACAGCTCTTGCCCGTATGACAACTTTCCAGTTTCTAAATTTTTGCGAGCGAGCAAGTAATAAGTTGACGTTTTTGTAGTGTAAAATGTACAGAAATCACATATTCGGGCACCGAATTACCCAAATGGCGGTAACCCAAATATCAGGGGTTGTATTCTGAGATTTATTTTATCTTGATTTTAGTGAAATTATTTTAATTGTAATAACAAAATGTACGCAAATGGTGCATCATCGGTTAATGGCTGCTCAAAAGTGGCTGCGTACGCGGAATTCATCTGCGCAAACACCAATGAAATGTTGCAATTTAAAATTTGTTATGACAATTAAAGTCTTTTCACTAAAATCAAGATAAAATAAATCTCAGAATACACTCTTAGAAATATTGGGCAAAATTTTACCCAAATTTTACCCAACATGAGGGTCCTTATGAGTCCGACCAACTTTTGGGTAAACTTTACCAATTTCATTCTTATTTTTGACCAATGTTGGGTAAATGCATGTAAAAGTTGAGCAAGATTTAACCAACCTATGCCCAATCTTCATTTACCCAGTGGCATTTACCCAACATTTCTAAGAGTGCACCACCCCAGAACTTTAAACGTTTTCAGGATGCTGCAGCTCTAGCTCCCGCCTCGTGCGCCTATGTTTTTGATTTTTATCTGTAGTGTCATAAGCAACAGTACAATAACTCATGAAGTTTTGCCAGCGAGCGAAGCGAGCAAGCAATATTTTGGTCTCGTTGCGTCGTGATTGAAAGTGTTTTGACAGGTTTATTCTTCATTATTCATACATAAACTATTGATTTGTATGTTCGAAAATATTTTATATTAAATTTCCATGCATGATATTACGAGATGGTTCAAATATTCTCTGTTGTGCTTTACACGTGCCCCAATACTTGTTCTATTTACCTATTTGACGGTTTACTTCAAATGTCTCCTTAATGATACTGTGTTGCGAGGTCGCTTGCTACCGATCGAGAAAATTTGATTAAAAAAAATAATTTATGAGATTTTGAAAGCAGTTAGGTTATATATTTTTTAAAATAAATGCTTCATAATGATTGAAAAAGTCACAGAGTGACAGAGAAACAGGGATTCAAATATAAAATCAAACCTGTTTGACACAGCTGGTCGGTATACCCAACTGGGCAGTTACAGGTATATGAAAGGCTGGGTCCCGGAGAAGGATTACAAGTTCCTCCGTTTTGACACGGGTTATTAGCACAGGGATTCGTACCTGCATGTGGCATAAATAATTAGTAACATCAAACGAAACAATGTTTTCTTGTTTTCCAATTTTCTTTTTCCCTTTCCTCCTACCAACACACATGGTGAACCGTAAACCTTCTCCACGTTATAAGCTCCACCATGCAAACCTTCAAAGATCATCGAAACAATGTTATGTGTTATGAAGTGCAAGGATTTATGAAATGTATTAAAATACTCGTGAAAATGAGTTTTGTTGTTTGGAGACGAATACCAATTAGAAACGTGCACAGAAAAGTGAATATATAATGTTTTTTTATGTCCTTTAAATAAAATATTTATAACAACTATCAATGTGAAATTAAAGCGTGTGTGTCATAATCCTACCCAGTTGCACATGCACACGATTGAAATAAATTGAAAAAAGAGGAAACAGACCTGTTTGGCAGTATTGGCCACTAAACCCAAGTGGACAATTGCAGAAATATGGGGGACTGGAACCTGGAAAAGGACTACAAGTTCCTCCGTTCTGACACTGGTTATTAACACATACATCTAGAGCTGGAAGGATGGTATACAATCGGAAAAAAATATTTTCAGTTGTCAAACTATTCAATTGTTAGGTATGTATGCATATACAAACACACACACTGTCATAGCCAGATCTTTTGAACAAGGGGGAAGGGCACAAAACATCAGAAAAATGGGTGATGCAGAAAAAAAAACTTCTTTTACATGTCCTAATTTCCGTCATCAGGTTTGAAGTGGGTAGGATATCTGATGCTTCCTTTAACCTATCTATTCATAATTTGCAAGTAACCACTGGCGTACAGACATGTTTTTCGAGGGGGTTGACAGCTCTTACCCTTATAACAACTTTCCAGTTTCTAAATTTTGCGAGCAAGTAAATAAGTTGATGTTTTTGTAGTGTAAAATGTACAGAAATCACATATTCGTTGCCCGAATATCAAATGGCGGTTACCCAAATATCAGGGGTTGTATTCTGAGATTTATTTTATCTTGATTTTAGTGAAATTATTTTAATTGTAATAACAAAATGTACGCAAATGGTGCATCATCGGTTAATGGCTGCTCAAAAGTGGCTGCGTACGCGGAATTCATCTGCGCAAACACCAATGAAATGTTGCAATTTAAAATTTGTTATGACAATTAAAGTCTTTTCACTAAAATCAAGATAAAATAAATCTCAGAATACCAACCCAGAACTTTAAACGTTTTCGGGATGCTGCAGCTCTAGCTCCCGCCTCGTGCGCCTATGTTTTTGATTTTTATCTGTAGTGTCATAAGCAACAGTACAATAACTCATGAAGTTTTGCCAGCGAGCGAAGCGAGCAAGCAATATTTTGGTCTCGTTGCGTCGTGATTGAAAGTGTTTTGACAGGTTTATTCTTCATTATTCATACATAAACTATTGATTTGTATGTTCTTTAAATATTTTATATTAAATTTCCATGCATGATATTACGAGATGGTTCAAATATTTTCTGTTGTGCTTTACACGTGCCCCAATACTTGTTCTATTTACCTTTTTGACGGTTTACTTCAAATGTCTCCTTAATGATACTGTGTTGCGAGGTCGCTTGCTACCGATCGAGAAAATTTGATTAAAAAAAAATAATTTATGAGATTTTGAAAGCAGTTAGGTTATATATTTTTTTAAAATAAATGCTTCATAATGATTGAAAAAGTCACAGAGTGACAGAGAAACAGGGATTCAAATATAAAATCAAACCTGTTTGACACAGCTGGTCGGTATACCCAACTGGGCAGTTACAGGTATAGGAAAGGCTGGGTCCCGGAGAAGGATTACAAGTTCCTCCGTTTTGACACGGGTTATTAGCACAGGGATTCGTACCTGCATGTGGCATAAATAATTAGTAACATCAAACGAAACAATGTTATGTGTTATGAAGTGCAAGGATTTATGAAATTTATTAAAATACTCGTGAAAATGAGTTTTGTTGTTTGGAGACAAATACCAATTAGAAAACGTGCACAGAAAAGTGAATATATAATGTTTTTTTATGTCCTTTAAATAAAACATTTATAACAACTATCAATGTGAAATTAAAGCGTGTGTGTCATAATCCTACCCAGTTGCACATGCACACGATTGAAATAAATTGTAAAAAGAGGAAACAGACCTGTTTGGCAGTATTGGCCACTAAACCCAGGTGGACAATTGCAGAAATATGGGGGACTGGAACCTGGAAAAGGACTACAATTTCCTCCGTTCTGACACTGGTTATTAGCACATACATCTATAGCTGGAAGGATGGTATAGAGTCGGAAAAAATATTTTCAGTTGTCAAAATATTCAATTGTTAGGTATAGATATATATATATATATATATATATATATATATATATATATATAAACACACACACTGCCATAGCCAGACTTTTTGAACAAGGGGGAAGGGCACAAAACACCGGGAAAATGGTGATGCAGAAAAAAAAATCCTTTTACATGTCCTAATTTCCGTCAAAAGTTTTGAAGTGGGTAGGATATCTGATGCTTCCTTTAACCCATCTATTCATAATTCGCAAGTAACCACTGGCGTACAGACATGTTTTTCGAGGGGTTGACAGCTCTTGCCCGTATGACAACTTTCCAGTTTCTAAATTTTTGCGAGCGAGCAAGTAATAAGTTGACGTTTTTGTAGTGTAAAATGTACAGAAATCACATATTCGGGCACCGAATTACCCAAATGGCGGTAACCCAAATATCAGGGGTTGTATTCTGAGATTTATTTTATCTTGATTTTAGTGAAATTATTTTAATTGTAATAACAAAATGTACGCAAATGGTGCATCATCGGTTAATGGCTGCTCAAAAGTGGCTGCGTACGCGGAATTCATCTGCGCAAACACCAATGAAATGTTGCAATTTAAAATTTGTTATGACAATTAAAGTCTTTTCACTAAAATCAAGATAAAATAAATCTCAGAATACACTCTTAGAAATATTGGGCAAAATTTTACCCAAATTTTACCCAACATGAGGGTCCTTATGAGTCCGACCAACTTTTGGGTAAACTTTACCAATTTCATTCTTATTTTTGACCAATGTTGGGTAAATGCATGTAAAAGTTGAGCAAGATTTAACCAACCTATGCCCAATCTTCATTTACCCAGTGGCATTTACCCAACATTTCTAAGAGTGCACCACCCCAGAACTTTAAACGTTTTCAGGATGCTGCAGCTCTAGCTCCCGCCTCGTGCGCCTATGTTTTTGATTTTTATCTGTAGTGTCATAAGCAACAGTACAATAACTCATGAAGTTTTGCCAGCGAGCGAAGCGAGCAAGCAATATTTTGGTCTCGTTGCGTCGTGATTGAAAGTGTTTTGACAGGTTTATTCTTCATTATTCATACATAAACTATTGATTTGTATGTTCGAAAATATTTTATATTAAATTTCCATGCATGATATTACGAGATGGTTCAAATATTCTCTGTTGTGCTTTACACGTGCCCCAATACTTGTTCTATTTACCTATTTGACGGTTTACTTCAAATGTCTCCTTAATGATACTGTGTTGCGAGGTCGCTTGCTACCGATCGAGAAAATTTGATTAAAAAAAATAATTTATGAGATTTTGAAAGCAGTTAGGTTATATATTTTTTTTAAATAAATGCTTCATAATGATTGAAAAAGTCACAGAGTGACAGAGAAACAGGGATTCAAATATAAAATCAAACCTGTTTGACACAGCTGGTCGGTATACCCAACTGGGCAGTTACAGGTATAGGAAAGGCTGGGTCCCGGAGAAGGATTACAAGTTCCTCCGTTTTGACACGGGTTATTAGCACAGGGATTCGTACCTGCATGTGGCATAAATAATTAGTAACATCAAACGAAACAATGTTATGTGTTATGAAGTGCAAGGATTTATGAAATTTATTAAAATACTCGTGAAAATGAGTTTTGTTGTTTGGAGACAAATACCAATTAGAAAACGTGCACAGAAAAGTGAATATATAATGTTTTTTTATGTCCTTTAAATAAAATATTTATAACAACTATCAATGTGAAATTAAAGCGTGTGTGTCATAATCCTACCCAGTTGCACATGCACACGATTGAAATAAATTGTAAAAAGAGGAAACAGACCTGTTTGGCAGTATTGGCCACTAAACCCAGGTGGACAATTGCAGAAATATGGGGGACTGGAACCTGGAAAAGGACTACAAGTTCCTCCGTTCTGACACTGGTTATTAGCACATACATCTATAGCTGGAAGGATGGTATAGAGTCGGAAAAAATATTTTCAGTTGTCAAACTATTCAATTGTTAGGTATATATATATATATATATATATTATATTATATATATATATATATATATATATATATATATATATATATAAACACACACACTGTCATAGCCAGACCTTTTGAACAAGGGGGAAGGGCACATGAAAACATGAAACATGCCAACAATTATTTTATCTGGCTGCAATGTTTATATCCCTCCTGTAGCCTTTGACACATTCAGATCAAAGTTCTAAAAGGAGGCACAACGAGGCATAGGGTATATGATACTTGATTCTGAAAAGGTTCATTTATGACTCATTTACATTAAGACAAAAATTAAAGTGTTACAATGAATGGGAGGTGTGTGATATTTCTCTGGATGACGAGTGAAATATTATTAAACAAATATCAAAGTAAAGAAACCATGGCAACAAACCTATTTCGCAGAATTGGCCGCCAAACCCAGAGGGACAGTTGCAGAAGTACGGTGGGCTGGAACCTGGAAAAGGTCTACAAGATCCACCGTTCTGACACTGGCTATTAGCACAAAGATCTAAAGCTGGCAATGATTGATGAAAACAAAGTAAATGAAATACATACGATTTTGATAACATAGCCGTTGATAAAAATGAGGTCTCTACATTGATGAAAAAAAAATTAATTTCATGGCTATAAATCTACAGCTAAAACCAAACAGCCAATTTGTTTATGTTTCAAGAAAATCACCAGCCATTGTCTGTACATGTTTCATCTTTGTATTGACGACTTACTTTTTGAAGCAGTATTTTGATTAAGCTATATGATTGTACAAGAGTCTGTTATTTTACAAACTTTTTCACACCTATCGTGTTTCATTCATCTCTAAATCACATAAAGACGCTTGAACAGTGACCTGAACTGGGAAAGCACTGTAGTACAGTGCTGTCCCGGTTCAGACCACTGTTCAGCCGTCTTTATGTGATTGTAGTAGTATCATTTATATCAAGAAATATCAAGAAAAATTCGACCCACTGAAATTGTTAGATGCAAATATAATGAGTTGTGGCAAATGAAACATGAATAAAGTCTTTCCCATGGAAATACAATGAAGCTAATATCGTTATTATACCGAGTACTGATTCATATCATAACTGTTTGACAACCTACGCCTGTGTACCCAGCGGGACAGTTACAGATGTATGGAAGGCTTGGTCTAGCGGAAGGACTACAAACTCCTCCGTTCTGACATTGATTATTAGAGCATGGATCTGTACCTTGGTGATGCGGGGAAGTACGTTTATACATAAAAATCATTAATTTATTTTGGTATAAGCCTACATTTAAAGAGTTACTTTCAGGACGTCATGGTTTTATGATTCGATTGAGATGATTAATCATCAATTTAGCTCAACAATTAGATATTGGTGCAGTTGTTTCCCAAAACAGTAATGTAAATGATATTTCATTTCAATAGGTATTTCCTAATAACATGATATAATGGATGAAAGAGGATACAGCACATAAAATTCCGTTACTTTTACATTCAAATATATACATCAAATAAACATGATATGAATTAAATGTGAACACGACACTTTTGATATCAGAACTGTTTCGCAGAACTGGCCGGTGTATGAAGCTGGACAGTTACAGGTGTATGAAAAGGCTGGATCCCAGGGATGGAGTACAAGTTCCTCCGTTAAAACACTGGTTATTAGAACACGATCCGCACCTAGCAGCGATTTTAAATAAGTTACGGCAACCCAAAGAAATATATATTTATGTTATAGAAGTAAACAAGTAGATATACGGAAGATATTTTAAAATCGTGGTGTAAATAGAAATATCTTTAATATGCCAGCGATATTTGATCTGCCTAATATGGTTATGTCTCTTCCTGTCTTCAGAGTTCTAAAGAAGGTATAAGGTAGAATAGGGTTGTGACTTATTTATACTAAGAAAAAAAATTATTTCTATATTTGGAAGTTACAGTGACACACAGAAGAAAAGGTGTATGAAATTTTACTGAATGACAAGTGACATACTATTGAACAAATATCACAGTGAAGAAACCATGAAAACAAACCTATTTCGCAGTATTGGCCACCAAACCCAGAGGGACAATTGCAGAAGTACGGAAGGCTGGAACCAGGAAAAGGACTACAAGCTCCCCCGTTCTGACACTGGTTATTAGCACATAGATCCACAGCTGGGAATGGATGGTGTAAACAAAAATAAAGGAAGCAAATACTTTGCATGCACAGTCCGGTTATTGACAAAGTAATTGTCTTTTGTCATATACTTGCCATTCCATGATAAAGATATTAATGATACAGGCCCGTAGCCAGGGTTTTTAAAGGGGTGGGTCGTTTTTGGCAAAGTGGACCTTTTTGTCATAATCAATACGGACCTTCGGCAGGTCCGTACTGCTAGGGGGGTCCGATTAAAGGTGTGTGTGTGTTTTTTTCATGAAAAAGCGGACCTCAGCCCAAGAAGGGGGGGGGGGAGGGTCGTCCGACCCCTCCGACCCCCCTCTGGCTACGGGCCTGTGATATCAGATAGTATGACTATAATGGAAAAGAAATTACTGCTAAAATCTATCTTTTTATTTGAAATTGACGTCTCAACAGCTGTGCTCACCAACGTTTGTATGTAATTGTAAGATCGTGTTGTGATCTTTACTTTATGAAGTAGATTGTCCTTTATGACTGTATTAAAGGCTAGCTACATTGTTGTTAACGTATTTTCAATAGGACGATTTTTCAGTGATCATAATATAAACAGTTATAAAATACAAAAGTATTATCATTAATATAATAAAAATCACCTACTCGTCAAAACTGTTAATTGCAAATATTGTGAGGGTAAAAATTAAAGGTGGAAAAAGGGAATATAGAAAGATCTCTATAAAGGAAAGCTGATGAAGCTATTATCACAATCGTACTGAGTACTGACAAATGTACCTGTCTGGCAGATTATGCCGGTGTATCCAGCTGGACAGCTACAGGTGTATGGAAGACTTGGTCCTGGAAAAGGACTACACGTTCCTCCGTTCTGACACTGGTTATTAGCACATAGATCCAAACCTGGTATTGGATAGTTTACACAAAATGAGTGAGGTAATGACGATTGCGAGTATACATACTTGGGTGTCGCAAAATTGACGTATTCAACAACTTGCAGTTCGGGGTGGTAGAGTTTTAAAGTTCATGGAAATGAATGATGTTAAAAAGGTCAGTTTATGGTAATGGCTGTAACTCAGTTTAAATTTATATCGTAATGTTTTATCAGATTTGCTAATTTAAATCATACAATTCAACAGTAGTTTTATACGCCTTTTTACAAGTTATAATTGTCACACAGAGTAGGTATTCAAATACGAATGTCATACCTGTTTGGCAGATTATGCCAGAATACCCAACTTGACAGCTACAGGTGTATGGAAGACTTGGTCCTGGAAAAGGACTACACGTTCCCCCGTTCTGACACTGGTTATTTAAACATGGATCTGTACCTGGATGTGATATTATGATTTATGGAAAACCAATACAAATTATGGTTCATAAAACAGAAGGAATCATATATTGTCATAAAACAATTGTATAAATGTTTTTTGTTGTTGGGAGAAGAATATGAAGAAACGTGCACCGAACATTATAGATTCCATGTCTTTAAATATCATTAAAATCTATACATCTTTTACATTAACAAAAAGAAATTAGTTATTTTACTGCTCTCTTTGGAAGTTAAAGTTAAAGGACTACACGTTCCTCCGTTCTGACAGTGACGCTGGTCATTTAAACATGGATCTGTACCTGGATGCGATATATAATTTATGGTAAACGAAAGATACTTATGGTTCATTTAAAAGAAAGAATTATATACTGTCAAAAAATATTTTTATTAATGATTAATATTATTCGAAGAGGAACATGGAGAATGGTGCACAGATGATTGAATATTTGATGTCTTTTAAATTTATATAGGCCTATCTATCAATCTTTTCAATTAACAAAAAAAAATGGTTATAACAGCCGTCTCTCACTGGAAGTTAAAGTGTTGCTATGTTCATATTCACATCAAGTGTAAGAAGACAGTTGATATTACAACCATTAGAATACGCAAAAACTCACCTGCTTGACAGTATTGGCCGCTATACCCCGATGGACAAATACAGATGTATGGAGGGCTGGAACTGGTAGAAGGACTACAAGCTCCTCCGTTCTGACACTGGTTATTAGCACATAGATCCAAAGCTGGTATTGGATGATGTACACAAAATGAGTGAGGTAATGACAATTGCGAGTATACATACTCGGGTGTCGCAATAATTAACATCTTCAACAACTTGCAGTTCGGGTCGGTAGAGTTTTAAAGTTCATGGAAATATGAATGATGTCAAAAAGGTCAGTTTATGGTAATGGCTGTAACTCAGTTTAAATTTATATCGTAATGTTTTATCAGATTTGCTAATTTAAGTCATATAATTCAACAGTTATTTTTATACGCCTTTTTAAAAGTTACAATTTTCACGTAGACATGACAGAGCAGGTATTCAAATACGAAAGTCATACCTGTTTGGCAGATTATGCCAGTATACCCAACTTGACAGCTACAGGTGTATGGCAGACTTGGTCCTGGAAGAGGACTACACGTTCCTCCGTTCTGACACTGGTTATTTAAACATGGATCTGTACCTGGATGTGATATTATGATTGGAAAAGAAATAAAAATTATGGTTCATAAAACAGAAGGAATCATAATCATAAAATACTTGTATAATTGTTGTTGGGAGAAGAATATGAAGAGACATGCACATAATATTATATACTTCATCTCTGTAATATTATTAAAACCTATAAATCTTTTACATTAACAAAAGAAAAAAGGTTGTTACTGCTCTCTTTGGAAGTTAAAGTTAAAGGACTACACGTTCCGCCGTTCTGACACTCGTCATTAGTACATAGGACTACAAAACTGGTATTGGATGTTGTGCACAAAAATGAGTGAGGTATATAACAATAGATCAGTTCGTAGTTAGCACATGTCCCAAACGACCCCAAATATCCACAGATATTTTAAACATGGAGGGTCCCCTTATTGTGCACTTCAGAAAAATCACCCTGGGAGTGACAGAGGTGCCCTCGAATAACTGTTGCTTCCTTCTTTAAAAAGAGTACTTCCACCTGGATATCATGGAATGCACCATTGGGGCATAAATGAATAATGAGCACAATGAGCACATATCAAGTATTCGTGTCAGTGGGTTTTAGAATTTGTCACAGATGACATTTATATGCTCATGCTCAGAATACATATACGAACTGGCTTATTGCGAGTACACAGACTCGGATGTCAAAAAAAAAGACGTCTTCAACAACGAAGGATAAGACATGAACTCGCAGTTCGGGTTGGTAGAGTTTTATTGTTCATGAAAATATGAATGATGTGAAAAAGTCACTAAATTAAGGCGGTAAAGTAATTTTTTATTTATATCGTAGTATTTTATCATATTTGCTTATTCAAATCATATAATTTAACTATAGTTTTATTAGTCTTTTTTTTAAATTACAATAATCACGTAGAGTATATAGGTATTTAATTATCAAATAATAATAACTCGCCAGTATACCCAACTGAACAGTTACAGGTGTACGAAGTGTAAGAAGTGTAAGAAGAATGAGGAAGAGGCGGAGGAGAAGAAGAAGACACAAAAATACGAATAAATACTTGATGTGCAATTTTACAATATTGACGCTATACAATAAAAGGACGAAAAGTACATACCTGCTGTACTTGTCTGACAGAACTGGCCAGTAAATCCAGACGGACACATACAAACGTAAGGATGATTGGAACCCGCTGAAGGTTGACAGGCACCACCATTCTGACATTGGTTACTAGCACACGGGTCAAAAGCTGATGATAAAAGGTGAAAATGGGGTAATGCGTAGGTAACATCTGTCCTATTACGATAACGATATAGCGAGATTTTCCATTAGAGGTACACGTACCCTAGAGCTGCCCTGCAAATAACAGACAGGAACATACTATACCATATAGTATGGTGTACCTTTAATTAAAATCTCGTTATCGTTGTCGGACAAAATGTGACTCACGCTTAAAGTAGAACTTTAATGATTTTAAATATTGGCTTAATACTTATTATTGCATAGATGGCATAAATTAAACAAGGTTATCCAAATTCAACGCTTGGAAACATTTGAAGTAATGATTATTATCAATTATAAAACGGTAAAATACAGCCCCCGATATAGCAGCTGAAGAGCTCCTCGAACGCTGCTGAGATATGTGACGACACACCATGGACCAGTCCTATCTAAGCAGACGATGTCCCATAACATCTTACACATTTTTCGAGCCTATTTTGTCATCTCCTCTTCACTTATTTCTCTTCCTTCACTAGCGTCAGTCTTAATGTTAGTCTGTTGCCTCACTCTTAACTTCGTGTATGGTATTATTTTGATGAAAAATGCAGCATTAAAAAAATAAAGGAATCAGTCACTTGTAAACAAAATAAGACGCCATTGTATTTTCAGCTGCTTGCACCGGGGCATGTTCGGCGTTTCAAGAGGGAACGAATACCATCCTGCTATTATTCGGAGGGCTTTTCAATTTGAAAGTGGGGTTTATTTCATTGATCATTGACCCTTCTCCTGTGTATTTACAATCAAACGGTTTTAGCTATCAGAATCAGTTTCACTTTCCCTTTATAATGGTGTGAAATAAGGTCATGTTTAAATACACCAAACTCTTTATAATTTGATAAATAATTGCATTGCAATTACGTTCATTCATTATAGGACGTCGTCTGCTTAAGCAGGATCGATCCCGAGTGTGACGACATCAAAACATCGCTATATTTCTGGCGAATCCTCGGATATTCCAGATGCTGAGAAGAGCTTTTATTTGTTTTGTTTTTATAATCATCAGATACGCAGTTGACATAAAACTTATACGATTGCCATCTGTAAGCTTCCCAGTTTCTAGTGATACATTAATTGCCATATTTGTGATTTTCTTTGAATAGCTACTTTAAGGAGAACGTGGCACAAATATTGGATATTTTCAGGGGAGAGGGGGAGGGGGAGGGGCTGAGCCGACAAAGTATTAAAAATTCTAAATAATGCAATAACATTCCTTTGTAAGCTTATCTGCCTGTATTCTACAAAGATATAAACCCTAAACTGCGTTTACACTCTTAGAAATGTTGGGTAAATGCCACTGGGTAAATGAAGATTGGGCATAGGTTGGTTAAATGTTGCTCAACTTTCACATGCATTTACCCAACATTGGTCAAAAATAAGAATGAAATTGGTAAAGTTTACCCAAAAGTTGGTCGGACTCATAAGGACCCTCATGTTGGGTAAAATTTGGGTAAAATTTTGCCCAATATTTCTAAGAGTGTAGGTCCCTTATAAAGTCATGTTTTTAAAGTAGGGAACTTATTAGACTGCGGCCCATTATTCAACACAGTAAAATCATAGCGATATTAAGGTAGAGCTAAGCCAGTTTACTATCATTGCGATGCTAGTAAAATCGCGACGTTTGAATTAAATATACGAATCTTACATAAACATCTTAACGTAATCATCTTTATAATTATCATTATCATTATTATGATTATTATCCTTATCATTGTTATTATTAAGGGAAGAAGAGTTGGCCCTTTGGAACTGACTCAGCCTAGTATTTGGTTGTTAATAACGTTTTAGGTAATTTTGAATAAAAAACAGCAACCCATCGTTCATTTAGGATAAAGTGTGATTTTGACGTAACCTTACATGAGATCAATGGGGAAAAAACATATATTACCTACCTTGAATAGGCGACGATGTCACATTGACCCAGAACGTGCTGTAATCTCTAACAAATGTTGCTCTGTGTATATAAGAGAGAGGTTTTGAAACGATATAATGGAAGAAAGAGAAAAATAAACATTTCCCGTATGTGAGAAAGATTAGAAACACAAAAGGAAGAGTGATTTATGGAAAGTAATAGCATTCTTTGAAAAATATTTGAGATAATTTAACGACGATAGTCAAAGGGTAATTTTGAAAGTCAATGTAGAATACCTTTATTCTGTAACAACAATTCCTATGACAAGTAGTCATTAAGTCTCACTGAAATATATATCTGGATTTTTAAAAATATGTTTGATAGTTTCGGAAAGGCCTACAATTATTATTTGGTTGTATTTTAAGACCAAAATTAATGATAAAATGTGACATTGGTTCATTTTTTTACCGCGTCAGTTTGATCAATACTTACGTTCAGAATTTCTGCTGCTTTGTTTGAAAAAGAGTGAACAGGGAGAAATACACATAGAGACACACACACATACAGAAAGAGAGAGATAGTGCGAGAGAGAGAGAGAGGTAATTGGAGGGATATTGAGGAAAAATATATAGAGAGTGAACAGAGTTTTTCCATTACAAAAGACACTTTATTGACATCATTTCCCAGGAGCAATAGTCTACCTAGTCTAGTCAGATTCATGAATTTAGACCCCTATATACTTGTGTAGAGGGGCACTCGTTTTTTCCAAAGGTTCGTTTTTGCGAAGGTTCGTATTTCCGAAGATTCATAATTCCGAAACAAAAATTTCCCATGCCTGGGGGTTCATAATTCCGAAAATGAAAAAAAAAAGGTTCATAATTCATAAACATTTGTTTCATTATTCCGAAGGTTCCTTATTCCGAAGTTTCGTTTATCCGAAGGTTCATAATTCCAAAGGATCGTATTTCCGAAAATGAAATAGGATTCATAATTCCGAAAATGAAATAAGGTACCTTAAAAGGAGGGAGGGGGGACCAAAACGACTGAGCAGTCCCACCCCGTCTTCATATCAAGGGCAAGGGTCCAAAAAAGGGAGAGAGATAAAAAGAACAAAAAATATTACAGAATAAGAACCAGTGAATTATCTGGCGGCCTTATGCTATGCTTTGTTTTTATGCTTCTTTCTTTTTCTCTTTCTATCTACAACATAACATAATGAAAGTTAGACGGTAACTATAAAAGAATAAAACATAGAATAACATAAGGAGTGAAGAAGATAGTGAAGAAGATGGAAAAGAAGAAGGAAAATAACATAATATAAATATGGCACGAAAAAGAGACATGATAACGAAGATTTTCGACCTGCACTCATCAGGTTATCATGTAGGTATATAGCAAATTACTTGAAATCAACTATATTATACTCGGTGAACCCGGACGCGTCTTTTTTTTTGTAACCAAGCCTAGGCAGAAACCCCTTTTTGAAGACTTTGAAACAGACTACAAGTATCGTACTTGTATTTTCTAAACCCTAACCCTAACCCTAACCCTAATAAGCAAAAGAAAATTTCGTAATATAATCTTCTGCCGAGGTTCGAACTCGTGGTTCCTTCACCAAGAGAGGACTGGATTATCCGATTGCGCCACACAGAACAGCTGCTCGATGCCCTTGCTCGTTTTATTATATAGCTAAAATTCGTTTTCATGAATATTCATGCCGATTAGTCTTGACGGAATAAACCGTATTAGTATGAAAAAATGCGAAATCTGCCTAGGCTTGGTTACCAAAAAATTACACGCGGCACGCAACCTAGACGCCGTAATTTCAGAACAATCGCAAAGCTTGGACGAACTCCTTTTGTCTGCACAGAAGAGGTTCGTGCGATTGAATGTAAGCGGCTTCCAGAAAGCGTAAATGCGCTGAGCTTCTGGCCCGGGACATAATTGAGAATTGATCGTCGGCATAGCTTTGTGCGCAAGCTGGATTGTTCAGCAAGTGGAGACCAATCGCTGAATCGCATTTGGCTATTTTTTGGTCTGTTAGCGTGCATTTCAGATTTGCACTCATACAGTGCAACTTCATACAAGATTGGGCTCATTAGAAACTTAGTGTGTCGCGCCCTTAGGATTTGCTCTGCGTGCAAATTAGCTCCCGAAATCGCGAAAATCAGAACTATTCTCCTTGACAATGGTTACCCTGAGCATGTTATATCTCGCACCATAACACGGACGCTGGAGGCACAATCCAAATCTGACACCAGATTTGGACCTGCCAAATGCCCCGTGTTTCTCAAACTACCCTGGAGGGGTAAGGTATCTGACAAATACGCCAGTCAGATCAAACACGCATGTGTCACGTCGACACGCATTGTGTTTTCTACACACAGGATGCTACATTCTTATTCTGTTTTCTTTTCTCGTTTATCTCTCTCCCCCCTTTTTTTTACCCTTGGTATGGGGGGGGGGGGGGGGGGGGCTGCACAGTCGTTTCGGTCCCTCTCCTATTTAGGTAACTTATTTTCATTTTCGGAATTGCGAACCCTATTTCATTTTCGGAATTACGAATCCTGTTTCATTTTCGGAATTACGAACCCTACTTCATTTTCGGAATTACGAATCCTATTTCATTTTCGGAATTGCGAACCCTATTTCATTTTCGGAATTCGAACCCTATTTCATTTTCGGAATTACGAACCCTATTTCATTTTCGGAATTACGAACCCTATTTCATTTTCGGAAATACGAACCCAATTTCACTTTCGGAATTACGAACCCTATTTCATTTTCAAAAATACGAACCCTATTTAATTTTCGGAATTACGAATCCTGTTTCATTTTCGGAATTACGAACCCTACTTCATTTTCGGAATTACGAACCCTATTTCATTTTCGGAATTACGAACCCTATTTCATTTTCGGAATTGCGAACCCTATTTCATTTTCGGAATTCGAACCCTATTTCATTTTCGGAATTACGAACCCTATTTCATTTTCGGAATTACGAACCCTATTTCATTTTCGGAAATACGAACCCAATTTCACTTTCGGAATTACGAACCCTATTTCATTTTCGGAATTGCGAACCCTATTTCATTTTCGGAATTGCGAACCCTATTTCATTTTCGAAATTGCCAACCCTATTTCATTTCGGAATTACGAACCCTATTTCATTCTCGGAAATACGAACCTTCGGAATTACAGACCTTAATTTGGAGTAACGAGCATTCGGAATTACGAACCTTCGGAATAACGAACCTATCGGAATTATGAACCTTCGGAAATACGAACCTTCGGAAAAACGACATGTAACCCTTGTGTAATCATTGTCTAATCTTTGAATAAGTATACTATCCTATAATATGTTTTGTAAATATGTAAACAATTTTGTTTCTATACTGAGCTCAGTAGTCTTTATACTTTGTGTATGTACTTTCAAAACTATATAATGCCATTTCATTTTCGGAAAAACGAACCTTCGGAATTACAGACCTTAATTCGGAGTAATGAGCATTCGGAATTACGAACCTTCGGAATAAAGAACCTATCGGAATTATGAACCTTCGGAAATACGAACCTTCGGAAAAACGACATGTAACCCTTGTGTAATCATTGTCTAATCTTTGAATAAGTATACTATCCTATAATATGTTTTGTAAATATGTAAACAATTTTGTTTCTATACTGAGTTAAAGTAGTCTTTATATTTTGTGTATGTACTTTCAAAACTATATAATGCCATTTCAAAATAACTCACATATATATTATTATTATTCAACGGACTTTAGAAAATATCACTGTCTATACATATTATGACGATTTTTTAAGTTGATAGAAATGTGCAATGACATTTGCGTAAAAACAAATGTTAATAACGAGGATACCATGTATATATATATATATATATATATATATATTTATGTATGTTCCTATTTATTTTTTGCTGTGAAGTTTATTTTCGTGATTTTGTTGGCTATGATTGTTACTTAGTAAATGAAGAAGCTTAATGGGAGGAATTTTTAATTTGTAAACAAATTTTTAGGCTTTTACTCCCAGTATCGAGCATGCGATCTTTAACACTGGTAGTAAAACCCTAAAAATTTGTTTACAAATGATTGTTACTTATTATTGCTTTCAGAGCCTCATGGAAGACCACCAATATTGGTGATAATGAGTCACCCTGTCTAAATATCAGAAATAAATAAAATAAATAAATAAATAAATACTTACGCGATGTACACGCCACCGTTTCCAACATCAGGTGGATTCCAAATGAAGGAAATCATCGACGCTTTGTGTATGTTGTTTCGATGAGTGATAGCACTGTTGCTCTGCCCACATGAAATTGTCTGGAAGTTGGTCAAATCGCTGACTGACCACGACCCGATGACTTCGTTTGTGATTGAACGACGCGCTAGAAGGAGTATCCCCTTAAATTGCCCAGCACCAGGACTTGTATTGATCGTGACTATATAATAATTAATACAAAATCATCAATTTTGTACAGTTTACATGTATGTTTAGAGAGGTTACCAAACGGAAGTTTTACAAGAAATTCACAAAAATGAAACATATACCATTAGGAAAGAATTATTTTTATATTTATTATAATCATAACTATTATTAATATTATCATCATTAATATTGTTGAGGTTATTATTATTATTATTATTATTATTATTATTATTATTATTATCATCATTAAATTATTATTTTTATTCATTGTAATTATTTTTATTTATTGTAACTATCATCATTATCATTATATTTGTTAAAATCATTATGATTAGTTTGGTACGAGTGAATGTACGAGTGAATGGGGCTTACGCAATCCTGGCTTTCCCCACAGCCGCCCGGTTGCGTATCCCTTTAATGGACACAAAGACAACTCTGGGTTGACAATATATTAAAGTGTCTCGGATGATTGTGATATAGGCAGTTGGGATTCTTATCTACCCCGGGTGGACTAAATGGCCAGAAATACTACACTGGGTTCACAATAAAAGAAACATCTGGGACACCTTTGATATAAATAGGCGGAAGTGTTATCTACCCTGGATTGATTAAATCGCCAGAAACATACGTCAAATGTTTAAGTTCCCTGGTAGACTCTCATGTGGGTGTTCCCATTGCTGTATATATATATATGTATATATATATATATGTGTGTGTGTTCTGTGCAATAATAGGTAATACCTGACGTCCGTATTAGCTATTATTATTACCTATATAAGGCATTTTAGCGGCGCATTAAAACGCATATTTTTGTCCGCTTGATTTGCGCGTGCAATGTGAGAGCATATTGCACGGAACGCTGAATTCCCCGTAGGCTACAGTACTAAACTTGCCGTGCAATATTATGCCATATTTTGTCTGCTCTGTTTGCGTGCGCGCAAATAATCCAACGCATACACACATACGCACATGACGTCATAAAGAAGTTAAGTTAAACTTGTGTGATCACAATGAAGTATGACGAGTGGCTATTAACTGAATGTGGTTGGTTAAATGATTTTTATTAAGTTCTAAATCATTTTCCTGTCGGGTATAGATAATAATAATTATATTGGATGGCTTTATTTCATGGAATCCCTGAAAATAATCCACTCATTAGGGCCAATATTGCACTTCTCTATTCGTGCAATATTGGCCCTAACTCGTGGAATATTCTCTGGTATCCCATACAGAGCCATCCAATATAACATAATTATTGCACAGAACACATATGCATTACACACGAGACAACATTATACATTGGTAATTGTTTACTTTGCATACTTTTGTTTCTATGGAGTACCTTTTTCGTTATTTCAAGGGAAATCCAACCTTAGTTAATGACAAGTTTATTTATCACAGAAGCAGATTGGTGAATCTTTGAACGAAATCGGACAAGCAATAAGAATGTTATGAATTTTTGAAAGTTGTAATCACTATACATGTGGGATTTTCAAATTGGCCGAATAGGTAATGTCACTGTGATGTAGGTGCGGACAACTCCCCATTCGCTCCAACACACAAAATGACTAAAACGTCATTTTTTTTCAAAATGTATTACTCAGTAGGATCTTTTTCTTTCATGAGGACCTATAACAATATGCTATTTCCAATATATTTTTAGTACTGCCCCGAGGGTAAAAGCGCCTCGAAAAAGAACGCAAAGTAATTATATTTTTTGTGTACGACAAACGGGAGAGTTGTCCACAAAAATGCCACAATCGACTCACCAAATTGCCTTTTTGAGATTTGCATTTTTCAAACATCCATGACTTTTCTTAGTTCCCGTCCGATTTCTTTGAAACTTTCACCATCCTGTTTTTCTCATTTTTCTGCTTTCACACAAATCATCTTATTACACTGCAAAAACCAGGGTGTTAATTTAACACCATCTCGGTATCTATATTGGGCTACACCAGATACACCAGTTTCGAATCAAACTGGCGTTGTTTTAACACTAACCGGTGTTGTTTTGACACTTATCTGGTGTAGACCAATATCAAACTGGTGTTGTTTTGACACTTATCTGGTGTAGCCCAATATAGATACCGAGATGGTGTTAAATTAACACCCTGGTTTTTGCAGTGTACCAAGGTAGGATTGCCCTTTAATCCTGCCGATTAACATCTTTTCAATTTCACTTCTTCCTGTTGATTTATGTTGCCAGTTTTATGATAATTCGGTTCTGTTGTCTTTAGTTTTATTAAGTTGCTTATTATTATTATTATTTATTTTATTCTGTTTGATCATCAGCAAAATAAACGTGAAGAAGCCCAGGAGCCGAAAGCTTGTAAATACACCCGAGTGACCTGCATCATTCCGTTAGATCATATCTGTTAACATATCTAAATTTAACATGGTTCAACCGAACGGTACACACATCCACACCTATATATCTAAATTTAACATGGTTTAACCGAACGGTACACACATCCACACCTATATATATACACACCGATTTTCATAATTCAAACGGGAATGGATAGGAAATTTTATTACTCATAACATGAATGTCATATCATTGCCACCAGATATCATTATTGGTGTGAAAAATGCATTTTATGTCAAAATGCATGGGAAAAAAAGTTGCACTTTAAGGTTATATGAAGCATATTGTGTACATTTCCTATGCAAGTTAGCAAATGACCTTTTTTAAATTATGTAATTCTCAGGAATTTTTTCAGGTACAATATGCTTCCCTGTTAAACTATATGCTCATGAAAAGAAAGAGATAGAGAAATATGCAATAAACCATGCTTAAAAGTTCAGAATATATATATATATATATATATATATATATATATATATATATATATATGTGTGTGTGTGTGTGTGTGTGTGTGTGTGTATTTAGTAGGTGTATATATTCCAGACAAGCTTCTATTTGCAATTTCTATATTTCCCCATCACAAAGAGAGAGAGAGAGAGATTGAGAGGAAGTACTTCTCAGTTATAATCTTTATTCTTTTTGGATCACTTTTTAGGTGGACCAAGGAGGTAGTACATCCTTGGGTGGACGTACTTCGTAGTGGTAGGTTCATGGTTTCAAAAATACTTTTTCAGAGTAATTATGAAAAATAAAGTAATCATAATGATATTTATGACAACTGACCTGTAAGAGGCTGCATTGGTGTGTAGGTACTGTCTACACTCATGGTATACGGGCTTGGACTGACACTAGGGGGTAAAAGGTGGCCTGGTATCATGGTAGTACAAACATCAGGGTTCGATGACACGGGTGCTCCTGAGGAACGGGCATGGACGAAAATGACATTATAGTTGCACAGATATACGAGAAATAGACCAGTTGCAATGGCCATGAGTCTGTAATTTTGCGCCATCTTTAACCGGGTTATGCGGGAGTTGCGAATTATCTATAGCCTAAGCATATTGCTGTTGGTTCGCTTCTGAAGTTTAACCTTCATTATTGAAGAAGTGTCGTTTTCTTGTATAAACATGCACGCTGTTGTTGTATCCATAATAGAAACTTGTTTGGTCGTGGGTATTTTAGGAGTGCAAGAGACTCCTCCTTTTGCCACTGGTTCTACATGCTATATTAACGTAGAGCAATTTCTTCTCCACCAAGAACCCCTGTGCCTCGCTACCGTCCACAGGCCTCCAGTACACAATAGCCATGTCTCGTTCCTCGCCACGTTCTTATTATGACACTCGTTCTGTTGAGGACACAAGTGTCAAAAACAACAAGGCACTGCAAGGTCTCCGTTCTATTTTTATTTGTTTAGGGTGCGAGAACAAAAACAAGGACCACTGAACAGAAAGGGATGACCGACCACACTTCGTTCTCATGAGAACTCGGATTTGGATCTACGGATTTGGTAGCGGAAAAATAATACAAAACAAAAGAAATAAACTACAACAACCACTCACGTTAGTAAAGGCCTCGGTGCTGACGCACCTCGATCGGGCCACGGATCACAGTTGTCGCGCGATTAGTCTATGTATTCAGGCGCCTTTAGGGAAATAACAGCACCGAGTGCCTTGGCTAAAGGCTAGGTACCGCCCGGCAGGCGGGTTTACGTTTTACAACCAAGCCTAGGCAGATTTCGCATTTTTCATACTAATACGGTTTATTCCGTCAAGACTAATGGCATGAATATTCATGAAACGAATTATAGCGATATAATAAAACGAGCAAGGGCATCGAGCAGCTATCTCTTTGAAATTTAGATATCTTTGGCCAAACGACTTTTTGGGTAGCCCTGCTTGATATCGTCTTTATTCTGTTTTCTTTATTCTGAATGATTATAAATTTTGTGCAATAACCACAACTGAAACATGGCTAAAAATAAATGACCCAGTGTATAATATTAATGGTTACGAATTTGTGGGTAACAGCCGTAATACCCGTTCTGGAATTGGGGTAGGCATTTATATACGTGATCATTTAACTTTTTCTCTTGGTTGGATTTGGATATAAATACTGCTGAATTGGAGTCTGTTTTTATTGAAATAAAAATTAAAAAGAAAAATTTAATGTTTGGCACTATTTATAGACAACCGAATATACCTATTCGGATGTTCATCGATGCTTTCAATACAGTTATAAATATAGTTAATAAAGAAAATGAATTTGTATATATTGCTGGAGACCTTAATATAAACATACTCAATACTAATTATTGCCTTCAAGTTAGTGATTTTCTTGATGTGCTTATAGTAAATTCAGTGTTCCCAGTTATACACTATCCAACTCGTGTTACTATAAATTCAGCTACATTAAATGATAATATATTTACTAATAACATAGAAACAATCAGAAATGGTATTATATTTGCTGATATAAGTGATCATCTCCCAGTGTATTACATTCATGATAGAATAATCGATAGTACAGAATATTCGCCCATTGTAAAACGTGATATGTCAGGCCCGTAACTAGGATTTTTTTTTTTTTTTTTTTTTTTTTTTTTTTTTTGGGGGGGGGGGGGGGGTTCACAATTGGAAAAAGTGGACCTTTCTGAGGGAGCAAAGCGACCGAGTAGGGGTGTCGGGCCAGGGGGTATGCCCCTACAAGGGTATGGGCATAAGCGTAGTCAGAATTATTTGACGGGGGTGGGTCAAATGTGAAGCCCGAACATATACAACCATACTACCTCTGTGTAGGATTCCAAATACAGCGAGCGGGCAAAGCGAGCTAGAGAAAAATAAAAATGTACTTTTAATTGGCAATAGGTGAAATGTAAAGATATATCTCCGGTCATCTTGCTGCCATATGCAGGAATCATTCATATTAATAATGTTTTAGGAAGCGAAGCGAATGGGGGGGGGGGGGCACTTTGATGTTGTTTTTTTATAGAAAGTTAACCCTTATACCTGGGTAGTGGGCAGTGACGTGTCGAAAATTGTCATAACATTGAATATTTATGGACCTCGCTGCATGAAACATCTCGTTTATAAGGTTTGCGAGCGAGGAAAAATGCACTTTATTTTTCTGTTGCGCATTTCAATATAGAAAGTGGAGCTAACAAATATTCGGGTGCCATGGCGATAGGGCAGCGACGTGCCTGAATATTGCAATACCATCCTATGGAAATATTCATGGACCTCGCTGCTTGAAACTGTCTCATTTCTAAGATTTGCGAGCGATCGAAGCGAGCGAAGAAAAATGCACTTTAATTTTGTTGTTGCTCATTTCAGTATAGAAAGTAAGGTAACCCTAATTTCTGGGCGCCATGACGATAAGGCAGTGACGTGCCTGAAAACTGTCATAACATTGAATATTCATTGACATATTACAATAACGATAACGTTGCAAAGTTTGTGAATGAGCGAGGTGAGCGACGGAAAACACACTTTACAATCTCCCACATGTTTCCAAAACACCCCAGTGTTATATTGGGGCATCTTGTTATTTCTGATTATAGTTTCCAAGAAGTCGATGTTTTATAAAATACTTTCATGGCACTCCACTTGAACAGGCTGTATTAGAGGGCCATAATTTAATGGGGAAGTCCGGTCCCAAAATCAAAAAGGGTTTGAGGAAAATCGGACAACTAATAAAAAAGTTATGAATATTTTAGTGGCATGAAAAACTGGAGAAACAATGAAAATCACTAGACAAATTGGCAACTCAGTCATGAATTTGTGATGTCATGGGTACACAACTCACCAACTGTTTAGTTTATATTCGTAATACAAATTTATTTTTTTTGTCCAAGAATGTGATTTCCTCATGACTTGAACCAACTTTTATTTATAGTTATATGTTTTTGCATGTATACACTAATACAGAATGAATAATTTTCTGTAAAAGTCATGAAAATATGAATATTTATACAATATACATAAAAGATGAGTGATTATGGAAATGTAATATTTTGAAAACAATATCAGTATTTTGAAGTTCGTGAAATATTTTGTAAATGCTTATGCATGCAAAACATATTACTATAGATGTATTTGGTTCAAGTTATGTGAATATTCATATTCTTGGACAAAAATTGAGGATTTGTATTATGAAGATAAACAAAATTATTGGTGAGCTGTGTACCAATGACACCACAAACCAATGACTGATTTGCCAGTTTGTCTAGTGATTTTCATTGTTTCTCTAGTTTATCATGCCACTAAAAAATTCATAACTTTCTTATTATTTGTCCGATTTTCCTCAAACTTTTTTTGATCTGTAGGCCTGATTTTTCTACTTTCATTAAAACCAAGTTATTTTTTGAACTGGACTTCCCCTTTAAGGGCATGAATGACTAGACCGGGTCCGCCAGGAGTACTCCATGCAAGTGAACAGACAAATTAAATACCCCTCTCTCTTTTCCAGTAATATTTTAAATCCTACACCGTGGTAGTATATGTTCGGGCTTCACATGTGACCCACCCCCTGTCAAATAATTCTGACTACGCTCATGCCAATACCCTTGTAGGGGCACACCACCTAACCCGACACCCCTACTCGGTCGCTTTGCTCCCTCAGAAAGGTCTACTTTTTCCAATGTTTAACCCCCCGCCCCCGCCAAAATCCTAGTTACGGGTATGGTTTCCATATTTCACTTTTATATTCCATTACCACAAATTTCATTTGAGTCTTCTCATGCTTACCACTGCTTATCTTCCCACGTTATCTTTGTATGGTGTTTTATTAAAGCAATGATTTCTATCTCCTTGTATTGTCAGGATTTCCTGTCCAATCTTACACTTTTCAAAGATCAAAATGCACTTTACTTTTGTCCTATAGGCTGATAGGAATCAATAATAATCTAAATGCCAGATGTCAAAGATGGCTTAATAATTAAAAATGTCATTCAACAGTTTCAATGGTCAATCAACTTCAACATATCTCCATTCATTTTCGTCAGATTTCATTCGAATTCGTCCCACCTGGCAATCTGCTGCAAAATTTTATCATCAAATCCATCTTTGGGAAGTCGATTTCAAGAAATTGTCATTTAAAGACCTTACAACGAGCGGGTGACGATTTTGAATAACTCTTTGAACTCTTTCGGTCTTTGACAAAATCGATAGCGAAATGAAAAATTAATTCCGAAAATGAATTGCCAAAGACCTATGTTGACTAGGCCTTATTATTAAGTTGCAGGATAAAAGCAAATAAAAAAAGTGTTCAAATTGACTGGAAACCCTATTATCTCACATTTTCCACTTTCCTTCCTCTCTCCCCTTTCACGTGACCCCCTCCCCTATCTAAGCCAGCTGGTATGGAAATGTGTTTTAATATTTAACCTAGAAATCACTATTCTGATGTCACTTTTGATAAATTTTTTTACCTTATGATTCTTTTTTGTTGTTGTTCAAGCAGATTTCTGCTCGCCAGCTTTATCCCTTCATTTCTATCTTTCGCTATATGTATATATATATATATATATATATATGTATGTATATATATATATATATATATATATATATATATATATATATATTTTGTGAGGAACATATACAACAGCTTTGGCATATATATATAGATATATTACTATTTCCGATCATACGGGGAATCCTAACAATGCGGTTTATTCCGTCACAATAAAAATTGGGCGTTGCAGGGAATTTCAACAATAGGCCGAGATAAAAGGATTCCCCCTATGGCCGCGAATAGAGTTATATATATACATATATACACATATATTTGACTAACGGGTACATTAAGTCGACACCTAACAATGCAGTTTATTTCGTCATAATAGCGACCCCTACATTAGGTCGACAGTTGGTACATTAAGTCGACAGTTGAACAAAGAAAAAGAACAAAAACTGTCCTCCTAATGTACCCGTTAGTCGTTTATATATATATATATATATTGTGAGGAAATAACATAATTATACAACAGCTTTGGCAACTCTCGTGGAAATATATACAATGCGAAAGGAAATGAGAGAATAATGGTTGCGTAACTTAAATCAAAGTTCCCCAGAGCTGTCCTCCCTTTTTGAATTTTTTTGCAAAGGCCCGAAAAATGTCTCCGCCGGGAATCGAACCCGGGTCGTTGGCTTAGAACGGCCATGCCTTAACCACTAGACCCCGGAGACGGGTCAGTGGTTTTGGCGACACCCGATCTTTGGAATCTTTACATTATTTCTTTTATCATTTTTCTCTTTCTCTCTTTATGTTTTCTCTCTTTATTCCTTGGTAATTATCTTTCTATCATTTTGCCTATTTTGCATTATTCTTTCTTTTTATCTTTTTTTTTCTGCTTTTCATCTCTAATTTCGTTATGTTATTTTCTTCTTCTTCTTTCTTGGTTTTGTTTGGGGAGCGTGGGGGGGGGGGGGGTTGGTTTGTTTGCAATCTTCTTTTCTATCTTTCGCCATGGTTTTTTATTATTCTACCATCTCTCTCTCCCTCTCTCCCTTTCTCTATATTTACGTTAGGCCTATGTCTTTTATCCTTCCATCCCTTTATAACTTGCAATTGTCCCTATTGCATTGTTATTCATGGATTTATCTTCACGTCCATCTTTTCCTTATATATAGTACTCTTTATATTCATTCTTCCATCATCTCTCTCATTCTGTTTCTATTCACTATTATCTTTAATATAACTACATATACCACAATGCAGGGAAATGGATCGTTTTTGGAAGTGGGGACTGACGCCTATCAACTACACTTTTCAACATTTTGCGAGCGAGCGGCCAAACATTGAATGCATATATATATATATATACCTCTCTTAAAAAAAAAAAAATATATATAGGCCTATATATATTGTGCATAATCATTAAACAAAATTATATGAAACGTGTTTACTCAAAAAGTGAAGGGGCTGTAGCCCCATCACCCCCCCCCCCCCCCCCCGCCACCCCGGGCGGCCCGGTTCCAAAATTGCCAAATAGACCAAATGGCTATTAGACGAATTGACTATAGACCAAATGGTAATTAGATGAAATGAAAATTAGACCAAATGGTAATTGGACGAAATGATGATTAGGCCAATTGCATATTGGACCAACTAATATAGGTTTTCCCGCTCGATTTCCTATTTTTGTCAGTCAAATTAATTTAGATGCATACAAATTCAGAAACTATCGTCTAACGATCGATATCGGTCTTTCAAATTTTGAATGGAGGCATTGAAATTCTTTTCGAGACAAGCGGATTAATTTATGAACACTGAAATTCATTTATGGACAAGATTACTTCAATTAATATCATTCCATATTTATTTATCCGCATTCGATTTATTTTCAGGGCATTCAAATTAGCGATCGTTCTTACGAATTCGTTTTAGTACTATACGGTTTCAAATTTCGTGCATTAGATTTCAATGTTCATGCATTCAAATTAAGAAAGTTCCCCAGAGGGGCCTGTTTGGACATTCACTTTCATTTTAAGGAATTCATTTTAAAATCATAGATTCGTTGATCAACTTTCACGGATTTCGTGGTGTTTAATGTACTCAAACTTATACCGTCTCGTATATTTAAAGGGAGGGAATTCCAAAATTTAGGAGCTGTATATGAAAAAGTATTCTGGGTTAATGCCGTACGAGTTTTTGACAAGTGATATAGATTGATTTGTCTGGTGGGGTATTGATGGATCTCATTATTTGCTGTAAATATACTATCGAAGACAGTGGGCAATTCATGATTATGATACTGAAACATAAGTACAGCAAGACTGAGGCGGTAAATATAGGTTTTCACGGACAATTTCGGCAAATGTGTACAATAATTTGTAAAAGAAGCATTCGTTTTCGTGCGAATTAGAATAAACATTTAAATCCCTGGTTCAATTTAACAAATGATAATTCTATTTCCACGAAGGTGCATTGAATCGTACAAAAGCAGCGTATGATTTCTCGCTTCTGAACTGGTGTTAGTGAATTCCATTTCAAATTGGCGCGAAATCAATGGCACATTCGGAATCTTGTTTTCCTTTTAATTTATCATCAATCAATTTCGTTGTTTGCAGACCATTTCATGCTCAGTGTTATTTAACGTATGGCCGGTCAAGCATTGGAATTCATTTATGGGTTATCAAAATAACATACCAGGAATATTTGATTGAATCAGAGCATGTGTGAATATTCATAATTGAACTATACCAAGTGCTGTAATCTTTTGAAACACGCCAACTATTGAAAAAAGTCCTATATAAGAAACATCTTTCTTTTTTCGCTGAGCAATTGCCGAGATCACAACATACTCCTCAAATACAATAATAATGGCTGCACGAGGAAGATACCGACGAATCTCCGACGTCGACCGAAATCGCCTCATCGATGCCTTTGAGGCTGACGATGCTGACTACCTGCAGGTAGCCGACACGTTGGGCATCAAACACTCAACGGCCAGATCAATCGTTGGCATATATCTCCGAGATGGTCGTCGTAACAAACTACCGAAAGGAGGAAACATGAACCAGAAGATGGACGACGACATGAGGAATGCCCTCCAACGATATATAGATGAAAACAGCCTTCTAACTTTGCGTCAACTCAATGCTAAACTGCGAGCTGATCTGCCCGATAAGCCCTTCGTGACCACCAGTACCATCGGTAGAACTCTGGATGGTATGCTTCTAACTCTTAAATTAGTGGAAAATGTTCCAGAGCAGAGAAATTCGCCACGTGTATTAGATGCCCGAGTTTTATTTGGCAACTGGTATCTGCAGGTTGGCGTTCTTGCACACACCGTTTTCATTGATGAGACTGGCTATAATGTTTGGACTCGTCGGTCTTATGGTCGCGCTCCTCGTGGAGTGCCAGCGAGACGCGTCGTCCATGGCCAGAGAGGGAGGCAAGTCAATGTCACGTTTGCCATTTCTGCTGAGGTTGGACTTGTGGCTCACAGAATATCATCAGAGACTGTGACAAGAGCAACATTTGAGGAGTTCTTGGCGACAACCGTACAAGAATGTGGTATGTTATTCCCTGAAGGAGAACACATTTATCTGATATATGACAATGCTCGTCCTCATGTCAGAGCCCAGCTACCCCGCGATGCCGGTAATTTTACCATCAAGTTGCTACCCCCATACTCGCCATTCTTAAATCCAACGGAAATGGCGCATTCAGCTTTCAAGGCTGGAGTAAAGCGCACTTTGGGTCTACCTGAATGGCAAGAGAGATTCGGAGACCAAGAAGCAGCAGTTGAAGCTGTCAACTTGCAAGTCTGGAGATCACTCCGTCTCCAAGAGGTGGCTGCACTCAACATTGCAGAGGTGACACCCGCGAAATGCACTGTCTGGTACAACCATTCCCAGACATATCTGCCTCGATGTCTCGCTAGACAGGTCATCGAGGGATAGACAATCCAAGTCATAAAATGAGAGAAAACTTTATGAATACAGAAATCCATTAAAATACGATTAAGACAAAGAACCAACAATGCAGAGTTAATATGAGATATTTGCCTTTGCGTACAAAATTAGTTTGATTGGTTTTGTTTTGATCTGATGGTCTGATTTATATCATTTTAACATTTTATTTATCCGTATTTCACGCAGGCCTTGGCAGGGCCGGCGGAACCGGGTGGGGGGGGGGGGGACGTGGGGACCGCCCCCACTTGTTTTGTTCTGATCATAGAAAACTGTATAAAAAATGTTTGTGCCCCCAAGTTTTTAAGACGGCTTGACAATTTTCGAAACGTAATGATAAGAAATGGTTGCTATGGTGGTTGCCATGGTTCCTTTTTTTTTTTTCTTTTTAGAGACGTGATTACAAAATTCACGTTTTGATTAGCGGCAAATGTCTCGCAAAATTTTTTTTCGAGGAGATGTTTAACAAAAAATTCTCACCAAAATTTTACCCTTATTTGGGCCCCACCACTTTGAAAAACGTTCCGCCGGGCCTGTTGGTCTTTACAAGAACAAGCACAATGATCAATTAGGCCAATATAATTTGAATAATAATGAATCATACAAAGTTGTAGGCCTGAGTATTTAATTAGAATACAGAAGATGCGAATTTTAATTATGACAAATGAAAAAGAATATTTATTTCAGACCGAGTCACAATAGAAGATAGTTTTTCCGCGAATTCGAATCCACATTCCTAATAATCGGCAACGTATACGTCAAAACGAAAGCCTAATCACGTATTCGAAATCATATCAATGAGTTGTCGTGCACTTTCACTAAAACGAATGATACAAACTGAAATCGAATCCTAGTTTGGCAAATATGAAACCTGGATATACGTAGTTCTCAAAATCAGCGCCAATTTTAATATATATTTTACGAAATCGAACGCACATGTTCCAAAATTGCCCGGGAAAACCTATATCATAATTTGTTAGTACATTATTAGAGTGAAAAAGACCATCAGTGTGGTTAACATTACTTATAATTCGCATAGCCTTTTCTGTAATAAAATAACTCTGTCTTACAGGCATGTCGCACTGTTTCCCCAGGCTAATTTTCCATAATTTAGATATGGTAAAACTAGTGTGGAGTATATAGTTTTCCAAAAACTTACAATACACATTAAATCGAATGCACTTATTTAAAACTTGCCAGCCTTTTGATGAAATTGAATGACCAAAGAGTAACAGAAGCCAGTTGCAGGTGAAATTGGATGTTTCGGTTTCAAACTTTTGTTTGTAAGTCAAATTTGAATGAAGAATTTTAAGAATCTGTTGCACAAAAAGTTAATTTGCACGTGTATAAATGAATTTGCATGCTCACTGGTTAAATCGTTTGCTCTTTCTTCAGATGAGAATGAACCATTTGAAGAATTTGTTGCACGAATAGTGAATTTGAACGAATCAAAGTGAAATTGATTGCTCTTTCCTTAAATCGTTTGCTCTTAATAGGAATCTTGATGACCCATTTGAAAAATTCGTTGCACAGATCATGAATTTGAAGGAGCAAAAACGAAACTGAATTTACATGTACCATGGCGATCATATCGTTTGTGAATTCGAATGCTCGAAATGAGAAATAGATTGAACAAATTGTGAAATTGAACTGGAAAACCTATATTGGACCGAATGATGTGAGACCAATTGGCTATTAGACCAACTAGCTGTAGGCCAAGTGGCAATAAACCCTTTATTTTTAATCAAAACAACAGCGTACGTCGTATAGTGTAGGCCCTCTATATTTGTGTTATATTTGATTATCACTACAGATTGAAACGTTAAAGGGTCACTAAAATAAAAAAATAATTGCCCATTTTTCGTAAGAGGGTGTCATCAGGAGCCAAAAAATATCCATAACACAATTTTGTATGCATTCAGTCATATTTTATAATCATTTGAAAAGTACATTTTTGCTGTCATAAGCCCCGCCCCTAAAAAAACACAGCGAAGCGACATCGTGATCACGTGATCTGTGACGCATGAAAAGTAAGGGAAAATATTCCACTAACCTATACCGTGCGCGCCCTGAGGCCCCCGGCAGGCCTAGCCCGGTGCCGAGCATGATATTCACCGCATCGACTATTTGCATTGCGTATTTTCGTGTGTTTAATTCCTCACAATAACTTTGATTTTGGGACACAGTTTCATCAATAATGCCTAATCGGTGTATAGTTGCGGGCTGTAGCAAGACCCCTAAAGATGGTGTAAGCCTACATCATTTTCCTAAAGATGAAAATCTACGGAAATTGTGGGTCGCAAATGTAAAGCTCACGCGGGCAGAGTGGCAAGGGCCAGCCAAGTGAGTGGAGTACAATCTGCAGCGATCACTTTGCCGAAGATGATTTTGAGGATCCTGGCCTGTATTCCGAATTTGGCATGAAGAGAAGGATAAGCTAGCTAAAAGATTCAGCTATTCAAACGATCAGACTTGGAGTCAAGTTCCAATCTGTTTTTCAATGACAGCAGCTGCAGCAGCTTCACCCGTAGACCGAAAATTCTGTCTCTCGTTCGTTAGCTAAGACGACCTAACGAACGAGAGACAGCATTTTCGGTCTACTTCACCCGTAACTCCAGGGAGCTCCAACGCGTTGGAGCTCCCTGGAGTTACTTCACCCACGGCCCTTCACCGTATTCTGCGAGGGGTTCAAACATATAATATGGTCGAATTCCCCCTTGCCACTCGAGCTTCTTTGCCTTCGGGGTCTGATAAATCATCTGATAAATCAGAGTTAATCTGCATGGCTCAGAAAAGTCCTCCAACTCGCAATCGCGGACACTTTTCCTCTCTCTATATAAGTTACTCGAATTCAGCCAAAATCTAAGTCAGTACTAACGTACTATGTAAAGCGAAGTAAAAAAAAAAAGCCGTAAGTGAAATAAACAAAACTAAAGCGTTCACCAGTCGCTATGTACGAGGGGAACATAGTCACTGCCGTATTAAAGATGTGTAGGGCATTGTACATACAGACGAAAACGGCTGTGCACGCGTTTATGACCAATGCAAAACTTTCGTTCGGCAAGCTCAGATGGATGAGAACATTGTTCAAAAGAAAAGCTAGAAAACAAAACAAGTGCTGTATATTTGGGCAAAAGCGTTTTCTGATCTTGTAGAAAATATATTGCTAATGATTATTCACTCCTAAGATTATATTGATTAATTTCCTATTTTCATAAATTGTCCGTTGAACAGAGGAGTCAAATACCGCATTCTGTGTACAATATTATATGCTGCAGCCTGCAGATCTTGTGCCTCTTACTTTTCATACGTCACTTGGGGGTTAGCCAATCAGCTCACGAGTTTTAAGGAACGGTCCCAAAACCTCTACTTTTCCCCCTTTTTCGCCAAAACGAGACATAATTTGGACAATCGATTTGCAGATTCGTGATTAGAAGGCAAAACTACATGGAAAGAGCACCCATTTTCTCTCTAATTTAGTAAACCTTTAACATGCAGGTTTCAGGCATTTCTCAACCATTAAATATTTCATCATTAAAAATCGCGTGAATAAAAACAGTAATATTACTAACCATATCAGACATCTGTGCAATGCAATTTTTACATTTTATTGCCCGGCTTTGCCAAGCTAACATAATTGCGGGCCGATTATTTGTGTATTGCGCGGTTTCGAAAGTCAATGGGATTTTTCGTGTTAATTAGCGGGCAATCATAATAATGATATGGACTCTCTACTTTCGTGGGATACAACATCAATTGCCCTCACTAGAATCGTATTAGTTGCTGTTCTATGTAGAGATTGATGGATTATCTGAATTTTTCTTACCATTGAAGCTTATGATCAAACCTCGACCCCCGTCTCTGTAAATTGATCATAAAAGGGAAACCACTGGTTAAACGACTAGTTTAATACATTTTTACATTTGCGGTTGACATGTTTTGACATTTGTGGTAAAGGGTGTTTCAATATTTTAGGGATTTTAATGGTCAGGAAAACCTCTCACACACGCATACACGCGCACAAACACATACATCTCATAATAACTTATCTTACACGGGTACATTAAGCAAGCAATGAGTTTTTACATTTGCGGTTGACATGTTATGACATTTGTGGTAAAAATGGAAATTTTTACATTTGTAGGCGAAATGTTTTTACATTTGTGGTAATTTTTACATTTGTGGTTGATTTTTACATTTGTGGGCTCTACACCCCCCCCCTAGTTACGGGCCTGTATGTTCATTGAAAAGCTTAAGGCCGAATGTTGGCAATTTGATAATGGAAATCCTAATGTTATCTATTCTCAAAAGTTCAGAAACCTTACAAGCCCAGAAAAGACAAGCTGTGGTTCAGTGATAATTTTACGTTAAATGTGCAAAAAGAAATACCACTTGTATAAAAATACATAAATTGTCCAACTCGAAAAATAAACTCAAGACACTTTTCAACATTACAATGGTGTATTACATAATCCGAACCTGATTTCTATGGGAAGTACAATAGGCCTTTGAAATTGCTCTTGAGTTTATTTTTCGAAAGTAGTTCTAATCGTGTTAGAATGAATGTAATAATAAAATTAAAAGAATTCGGAATGAATACTATCATAAAACTTGTTTACAGGTGCAATTCCATAATGAAGAAAACATGGAACTTAATTAATAAAACCATGGGAAAATTCTCAAAAAAGACATATGCTGACAAATTTATTGTAGATGATCGATCCATCAATGATAATAATGATATTGCCAATCCATTCAACGATTTTTTATCAATATTGCTCCAGCAGCCAGGGGCGTCGTTAGAACATTTTGAATGGGGGGGGGGGGGGCACCCAAATTTGCCGACAAATTTTTATTGACACCAAAATTTTCCGACAAAAATGCTTCAAGTCCCACAGGACTGGCATCTGCAATAACTTGTGTGGGGGCCTTCGGATCATAGTAACCCAATGTATGGACACTAATCAAACTGTCCTTCAGTGTTTGACAAGCTTTCTTCTGTTCCAGGCCAAACTCAAAGGTTGATCCTTCCTGGTCAACCTTCGAAGAGGTTCCGCCACTGTTGCAACGTTTTGAATGAATCGTGCACAGAAGTTCACTAGTCCTAGGAACCTCCTTACATTCTTCGGCTCACATGCATTTGCTACAGTCTCGATATTTGTCTTAGTGGGATGCCGTCGTTCATAAACTTGTGCCCCATGAACACTAACTCGGACACTCCAAACAAGCACTTCTCTGCGTTGACTGTCAACCCTGCATCTTTCAATCGCATCAAGGTCTGTCGAAGCCTCCCAGCGTGCTCTTCCTGCGTGGCACCATGAATGATGATGTCATCAGAAATGTTCGCAGCACCAGGTATTCCTTGTATCACTTTGTGAATCTCATGCTGGTAGATTTCAGGTGCTCTTGTAGCGGTATAGTCCACACTGTGTTACAAACGTAGTCACTTTTCGAGATTCAGGATCCAACTCCAACTGATGATACCCCATTTCAGATCAATTGTTGACAGCTCTTGGAGTATTTCGTCCACTGTCGGTATAGGATGCCTCTCCCTCACAATGGCTTAATTTACACGTCTCATGTCCATGCAAATCCGGATAGGACATTAGGCTACTATTACCACCGGGTTAACCCATGCTGTAGACTCCTCTACTGGCTCTATAATGCCTTGCTCAACAAGTTCCTGGATCTTCTCCTTCACTCTGTCTCTCAATCTGAATGGCGTTCTTCGAGCTGGCTGGGCTACAGGTCTATATAACCTCGGGATCAATTTTCAGCTTGATTTGTCGATCACACAGTTTTCCAATGCCTTGGAATACCGGCTTGAATTCTTCTTACAGATCTACATGCCGTCTCTCTACTCATCAGTGGTTCGCCTTTCTCTGCAATATAACAACAAATTCAACTTCTACACTCCTCTCACCTGCCTCGACCACAACTTTAAAACATCCAGTGGTCTGGAGTGGCTTGACAGACGTATACGGATACAGCTTCTTGTTACACTTTCGGGATGAGCATGTAATTTCCTCTTCTTCAGGAACTTCCATAATGTAGTGTCGATGATATTCGTGTCACTTCCAGAATCTACAATGATGTCAACTGAAACTCCTCCAATCACGATAGGCACCTTTGCACACCCGTCAGTGTCAACAGCAAATACATATCCTCTCTAGGAATATGTTCATAACCTTGCTTGTCGTACATTGTGACTTTGCTTTTTCTGTCCCCATTGTCCTTTGCCTTTGCCTTTGGAATTGGATCTATTCTGTCCATTATCATTTTGCCTAGACTTGCTCAGATTTGATTTACACTGCACTGCAAAATGATCTTTCTTGCCACATTTCCTACAGAGTTTGCCTTTTGCTGGGCAAATGTGAGCTTTATTGAAATGTCTATCACGCCCACACCGGTAACAACAGGTTTCCTTACCTCCTTCCCTGGGTCTAGAAATACTGCTTACACTGGTGGTCATCTTATGAACATCTGCTTTACCTCCCGTATCTTGCATTTCTTGAAGGTTTCCCGAACTGACGCTCAAGCACTGTATAACAACAATGCCCTTCTTCGAGTGAGCTGCGCCAACGCGACTTCGTCCCGTCTTTGTCAAACAGCCCTAAGCTGTCCGCGTATGCATGGAATTCCTCGTACCATGCCTCCCTACGCGCACTGGCGACACTCGATTCCCCGCTCAGGTCGAATGAATTAACGCCCTTAACTCCAGCGAATTCAACATGTACGCCTCCAGATAATTTCCAATCCTTACCTTTGATTTGAAGATTTAATAAATGGAATTCAACACAATTATTACGAGTCTCTGAGTCTTTATTCCATACTTGCTGTTCATGCGTGACGGCCGTTCAACATGCCGTATTTGTCCTTGTGACCTTGCAACATGCGATGCATTACATTATCTTTCTCGAGATCACATTAACATCAATATCGATATCATATATAATTGGATATTATGACAGGCAGCTGCTTTTTAGACCTGAGCTTGTGCATTTACTAACTGACAAGAGAAACGGAATCGGGTCATTAGGTTTTAGCAGCTCTTGACCAACTCGGTTCTATTTTTAACAATCGACTAATGAAGGACAGGACGGATACGTGCGTGGTTATAATTTTCAATGTACTTCGAAACTGATCTTTATTCAGTTCCTTGTTTTTGTTTCGCACATACATAAAAAACATCGAGGCATATATACACGCGATTTTAATCATTTCGTACATGTAAGTATTCACGTGCATTGTTTGTTCTGTATTGATATCTTTTAAGAATTTATTACCAGTGCAATTGTGATCATTATGAAGTCACTCTAAAACTATTTATTCATGGGGGCTCTTTGGGTTTGGCTATAGTAAATGTGAGATTTCCTTGTAACACCCCCCCCCCTTTTTTTGGGGGGGGGGGGGAGGGGGAGGAGAGATATACATGAGCATTTGTAAGGACTTTGAAAATCTAAATTATCCACCGCCCCACGTATTTTGGCTGCTGTTAATAGATTTTCCAATTTTGTTTCAAAACGTCTACTCACTGACTATCAGACATGCCTTCACATTGTTATTAAAAGGTGGCCATTGTTCCTTGGCAATATTTATACCACGTATACCGGAAGTGTATTCCTATTATGCTCGAATTACTATTTGGAAACGCCCAATTACAAAGGAGTGCGAAATGATCATAATATGGAGAAGTGATGGGGTGACCGAGACTTTGAAAGCTTGAGAATGTGGATAATCTATTGTGGAATTCGCATATATGACTTCTAAAAAGATATACGTAAGTTGTGAATATATTATTTTCTTCATATCCGAACATTTTGTTGAAAAAAGTAACAGTTCATAATTCTATTACAGTTTCTCATCCCAACTGGGTTTTTCATTATTACTTGCAATAGGCCAGTTTTTAAGAAAACAAACAGTTTGGGGAATACTTTCTTTTTATCTTATCAGTGCGATTGCTTTGTGACATAACACTTGATATATAGAATGACCGAATATGAATGGTTATAGAGCATCTACAATTATTTTGAAGTGTTCGAATCTCAGCCCGGCACTAGCGTCTTTTGGCAAGAAATTAATCTACGTTTGCCACTCTCCACCCAGGTGTTGAATTGGATTTATTCCTTGAAATGCACCGTGCGCTGATTACGGCTGCCGGAGCTAAAGCCAGGTTAATAATATCCAAATCCCTTTGGAAGCGCAAATAGAGACGTTATATCATAATGTGATATGCGCTATACAAAAACGGTTTATTATTATTATTATTGTTATTATTATTATTGTTATTATTATTATTATTATTATTAAGGGTATTATTCAAATTGATAGGATTTGACCATAAAGTAATTCAATGGGATAAGCAATTTTCAGGGTGAGACGATTCCAACATTAAATTGTAAGCATAGGAACTTTCTGGCCTTTTTTTATTAGCTTATCCGTTATTCTGTCAAAAATGAATACCTTGTTTCAAATATGAACTAGCAAGCTAATCTTCGATTTTATTTGAATTATTTTTCCGTTTCAAAAGAAGCATATATGATACATATTGATTCAATGATTATACATAAAACAGTGTATTAATTGATGGGAATCCGTTATTCTGTCAAAAATGAATACCTTGTTTCAAATATGAACTAGCAAGCTAATCTTCGATTTTATTTGAATTATTTTTCCGTTTCAAAAGAAGCATATATGATACATATTGATTCAATGATTATACATAAAACAGTGTATTAATTGATGGGAATGTTTTCATTAAGAAGTTTTGTAATATATAATACAAAATAAGTTCTTTAAAGAGTTTAATGTTAGGATGAAGGGGGTTTAGAGAATCATTAATATAAACAAATCTTTTATTTAACCAACCTTCATTTAAAACAAAATGGTTTTGGTCTTTTATTTCTATTAAACCGAATAAATTGACTCCTATCAGTTAAAGAATGGTTTGAATCAAATGCAATTTCGGCAGCATTTCTCTATCAACATGTTATCAAGTTCTGATAAAGTCTGCCGGCATTTTCAAACATTTTTTTTTGCAGGATCCTTCCATATAATATTTTTCTTGATAGTGAACTTTTTCCAAAACAGAGCATTCAGAAGACTTGGAACCACAAGCTGTTATGTGCTATCGAGCATTTTAACCAAGACATTTTTGTGATAAAGTAAAACAATCAATATCAGTCATGTAAACCAGCCATAGACAAATCATTGCACAAGTATTTCCTCTTGACCCTTATATCGTTGCCTCCATTCCATGTGAACTTATCTAAGAAATATTTGTTTAATTTTTTGAAATAATTGTTTTAGTGGGGTGGGTTAGGGACATTTTCGTGACAGAGCGGACAAAAGCACTAAATTGTGGCCTATTTATTAATATTGTTGGAATAATGAGCGCCGCTCAGTTTGAACTGGATATGGCGCTATAAAAGAAACAATTTATTATTATTATTATTATTATTATTATTATTATTATTATTATATTGTCATGCCTTTTTATTCTGAATGTGTGGATATACTTTTGATACATGTGCATTAATATGTTTTTCTGTATTCATTATCCATCACGTGCAATTTTCTGATATGTATTTTTATGATTGAAATTTGGAAATCGGACTGTAACCCAATTTGTATGCTTGTTGCATGACAATAAATGAATCCTTCTATTGGGAGGCTTACGTGATCTTTAAAAACTTGATTAAATTGTACATTGAAAGCATCAGCCTTTTGATGATCTTCTGTTATAAGCGTGCCATTGACCTTTAAGCATTCAACCGTACTATGATCTCATTTCTAGACTTGATAAAACTGCAAAACAATTTCGGGTTATGTTTTAAGCTCTTACACAAATCATTCTTTAAAAAAGACACATAGTTAGATTTAATTTTCTTCTTTACTTCTCTCCTTAATTGTAGATACCTTTCCCAGTGAGATTCTTTACGTGACTTTTTAGCTATGTTAAACATTCTGTTTCGTTTTTTAATCATTTTTTTAACATCCTTATTTATCCATTGAACATTAGATCCTTTCGTTACATTGCCATGTGGGATATGCACAAAAGTTCGTGGGAAAAAAAAGTTCGCCGGCGGGCCGCCGACCACATGTGGAACTCCTAAAGCCCCTATCACACCAAACTCCACGACTGCTACGACCGTCCCGACAACGCCGATTCTATAATTTTTGAAACATTTGTATGAGTCGGGGTAGAATCGTGTAAAAATACCCGAATCCCGGTTAAAAAATTATGCATTCCCGTTGCTGCCACGACTCTCCCCGATTGTGCCACGACTGATTCCCGACAGTCTCGATCCAGCCATGTACCAGCCACGACAGCACCCCGATTATACCCACGACTCTCACGACTGAGTCCCGACAGTACCCGTTTGTGCCACGTTCTCGCCAAGACAGCGCCACGATCTATCCGATTGCGCCACGACTGAGCCACGCCACAGCCCCGATCTATCACCTTCTCTACCACGTCCGCGCCAAGACCTATAAATACAGCCGATTTGCAAGCAGACCTCACTTTCATTTTGACTGGGCCACGACCAATCCGACTGCACCACGACTGAGTCAAGACTGTGCCCCGACTATCCCGACCGCGCCACGTCCTCACGACGTTATAGCCACGATTTCTTAGAATCGTGAGAGTTTCCCGATTATTAAGCTCCGACCTAAAAAGTCGTGACAGCCCTCCCGACCGTTCCCGACCCTCACGAACATGCCACGACTAACCCCGATCACGCCACGACCTTCCCGACTTGGCCACGACTTTTCACCCGATTTTCCATATTTTTGAGTCGGGACTGTCGTGGCACGGTCGGGAAGCCCGGTGTGATAGTACAGTTAAGACGAGTTCTGTGCCGCCGACCAGCCGATCACCCATTGTTCCCCCTAGTTCCTCTTCCAGCCACCTTTCTCATCTGGTTTACAGTCCTTCTAAGGACTTCACTCTCACGAAAGATAACTTCTTATTCTTCGTTTCTTTCTCGACTATCAATTTCTCCTTTTCTCCCCTTCTCTCATCATTCTCTACCCTCACTTCTATACCCCAACAGTCCTTATCAGGAACCGTAAACCTTATCCACGTTATCATATGCATTGTTTTCATCTAGTAATGCAGCGTCTTTTAAATCATTATGAAAGTGTTCTAAATTGCCTTTGGAATAAAAGTATATTTTTTCTCTTCTTAAATTCGTGGTTAATTATGTAACAAACCAATGTAAATCTCATTGCCTCATGATCAAGTATACCGGGAAATGAATCAACATTACTCACATGTGATGGTTGAGTTGAAAATATCAAATCTAATATATTCCTTGTCAATTCAGTAATCCTAGTTGGTTGACATACATGTTGATAAAAAAATGTTACATGGTATCCATCGGCCCATCGTAAATTCGGTAAGTTAAAATCACCTATTAAAACAGCATTGTGCAACCTTTTGCCATTATTGGATATTAGGGACATAGATTTATTTAACTCATATAAAATATCTATCTTAATACTTGGAGGCCTGTAAAACACGCCTAAAAATAGAAATTTATAGTTTTTACATAACAATTCACACCAAATTATTTCACATTCGGATTCAGGGTCTGGTCTGTGGAGTACAGATAAATCATTACGATAAGCCATAAGAACACCACCCCTATGTCTGTTCCTGTCCCTCCTTATTACTTTGAAATCTTCAGGAAATATCTCTGTAGATAAAATTTCATGACATAAGTGTGTTTCAGTGATGAAAAATATGTGTGGTTTTCACATTGTACAATAGTTCTTATTTCATCAATCTTATTTACAACACTTCTAGCATTTAAATATATGCATTTCAGTATACTTTTCTTTACTTCTAGGGCTATTCTGCTTAGAAGAAGAAGAAATATTAGGTAAAATTTCATTGTCAACCCGTGAATTAATGAGGTGCACACGCGAGTGTTTCGCGTTGGCACTCTCTTCTTGGCCTAACCTTTAATAAGGGCAGTATTTTTCTTTGTGACCAGAGTGCATTGACGGCATTGGAGCTGAATTCCGTGTCTGCAGCTTTGTGCGCGGTGGTTGGGTTCTCCGCAGTATTCGCACCCTGCTGCATACATGTAGGGGTTGTACGTTTCAGGCGGGGTTCGAACTACAGACGCATATGAAGGGTTTCCATAGCGACCGCGGTGCGTCGGCGTGTATTGAAGGCACGTATGTTCGTTGAATACAGTACCAGTAGGCGCTTCGTGGGCGCCGACATTTTGACAGAATGTGCGGGCGCTGGCCACAGAACTCCTAAAGACGTAGAAGGTTCGTGCGGGTGCGAAATTGTAGGCATTGTTCGTACGTGATCACGTGATATCCGCCATGTTGGTTAGTCCTTCGCTCTCCAGCTCCGGCTCCGGATTCATGCACTACGAACATGGGGGACAAAATATACAGCTCCTCATTGTACCTCCCACAATTGCTCTGGTAGACAAAAGAACATCCCTTGATTGCTATTATGTAAACAAATTTGATCAATGAAATGATTCTCATGGTTCTGGCATGTGAAAGTGGAAATTTATGTTATTGTATTCATATCCTCATGCAAGACTTCATGCTTGTAAGAGTTCGATATGAGGTGTGCTCATTTCAGTACGTTGCAATATATAGCCCTCACGAAAATTCTTTGTCTTTACAGATCACTGTTATGATCCAGACATCTGTGTTTTGTTGAAGGTTGTCACTGTAAATAAGAACATTAAAAATACATTGTATACAAAATACAATACAAAACTCCAACGAAGTGTCACAAGTCACGACTGCCAAATTGGAAACAAAAGGTAGCTTTCGGAGAGGACTACAACTTAATCGTTAATCATTAAAATTCTAATTTGACAAAAATAAAGTCATTACAATTCTAATTCGACAAAAAAACCTCCAAAATTCGCCCAGTGGGGGGGGGGGGGCTTGTCTCGAATGGGTGGGTTGCGGGAGCGGGATGGGAGCGGGAACGGGCACACCCCAAAAATAAAAATAAATAAAAATAAAATAAAAATAAATAAAAATAAAAAATAAAAATCCTAGCTACACCACTTGCCCTTTCGTCCCCGTGTGTTTTAATGCATAATTATTCAATTCTCCTATTTATTTTGCACAAATAATGATTTCCTTATCAAAAGCTTTTTTTAGATACTGCTTTATTATATTTTCGACATCTTAGACAAAAGAAAAACGAAAAAACCAGCATGAGTATATTTTTCAAAAATTTCTAAAACGTCTGTTACAAAAGTCTACTCAACACACCCATTCGAGGAAAGCCCCCCCCCGGTTGTCTCAAAGTGGCGCGTTCATTGAACTTCTCGCTGGGAACGCGTCCATTCGAGATAACCGGGGGGGGGGGGGCTTGTCTCGAAAGGGTGTGCCCGTTCCCGCTCCCATCCCGCTCCCGCAACCCACCCATTCGAGACAAGCCGTGGGGGTATAGGTGTCCAGTTTCCCTCCATAATTCTCTGACAAAAAAAAAAGATTTTCATTCTAAAAGGGGGCACAATCCACAAAAGCGATCCTCTATGGTCGAAATGCATACTTTTCTTCTAAAGGGGGGGGGGGGGGGCACGGGCCCGAAGTGCCCCCCCCCCCCCCGGATCCGCAAATGCTATGATTATGCTTTTGATGCCTTTGCTGCATGTGCCAATGTCCAGTTTTATGCCAAAGTTATTTGCACAGTTGCAGATACATCTAGATTTTATACATGTAAAACAAAGAGCATAGTCATGGATATTAATGATTTTTTCCCACGTAGGTTACTAAATTACAAACATTGTCAAATGATATTCCATGGATGATAAGGACCAACTTTAATTGAGATGATCTGGGAGCAGTGAATTCTGACTGTAAAACAATAAGCACATCATCGTATTCATCTGTTTCTTAATATCGATTAGACACACTCAAAATCTGCTGGATTTTATCTTGACACTTATATAATGAATGTGCATGAATAATAAAAAAAAAGAAATACAATGAAAGGAGAATCTTGAGCCTGGCTTGTAAAAATACAAACGTTTCGTCAAAGTTAAACAAAAACCAGTTGAATAAAAATTGATTCAAGCGGCGGCTAAGCAATGCGTTTACTCAGAAAGTGGGAGGAGGGCTATATACAGACTTACACCACCCCCCTCCCCCTCCCCGTTCCCCTGCCAATCTGATTAATCCACAATTTAAAAAAGTTCATCGATAAAGTCCTGACTTATTGAATGATTATCATCAGAGATAAAAAGAAACATGGCAGAGTATGTTGAACACATCTTTAATTAAAAAATCAATTAGGCATCACGGCCCCGACATATGGAACTCCTTACCTGATTCGCTTAAGTTACGGACTTCACTTTTTTCTTTTAAAGCCATTACAACAACAACAAAAAACACCTTCTTAATCAATACAGTAATTAAAGTTACTATTTAATATTGTGGAGTCAAAAGGGGCCTGAGCTTTCGATCCTAGCAGAATCTTCGTCAGAGGCAAAAAGACAAACATAAAGACCAAGACAAGCATATATATAGACTACAGGCACAAAACAGATTACATGTAACAGAAACTGTAAGGGAGGAGCTGTGGACACAAAACAATGGGAACAAAAGGGGAGTATGGGGAGTCAAAACCCATGAGTCAAGTGGGTGTGGAGGGGGATTAAAACAAATACAAAGGCGTGGAGATCAAAGGAGAGTAATGAGTAAGGAGCCCCAAGCTCAGGGGTGGGTAACCTGTGAAAGTAAAGGATAAGTGGGGAGGCAACATCAAACAGGATAAGGAACAATGCAAAGACAAGAGAGAGGAATAAGCGCTGTACAAGTTCAGTGCAGTGGAGTGGTAGGGCAGAAAATAAAGAGGGAGTCGAGTTGTTAGACAACAAGTTCAAAATATATGGCATATAAAGTAAAATGCAAATAAAATATATGTGTACATACACACACACATATATATATAAATATAAGAACCGCACAACAAGGGTCCCAAGTCCTTGTGTTGCCATAAAGCCATTATGGTAATAGACGGGAGGGCGCATTGTTATACATAATTTGTATATATAAATACATATATATAATAAATGTGAAAATGTAAGGAAGGAGAGTAAAAAGATGTATTAATCATTTCCCTCCTGGATGTTGAGGCCATGAGGTTGGATGGTGCGAAGACGTCTCATCCAGTACTTCTCCCTGCTGGTTCGGACTGTGTCCGGACGGGTACCTAAAGATTAAATGCCCTGTAGAATCATATCGGTGATGGAATGGTTAGGAAGGTTAAAATGGTGGCCCACTGGAGTGTCAAGCTTGGCTGTGTTAGAAGCGTCTCTTGAGTGTGGTCTTGGTTTCCCCTACGTACTGGGTCCTGCAGACTCTGCAAGTGATGAGATATACAACATTAGTGGTGGTGCAAGTGATATTACCCTTGGTTTGGTGAGGGAGGTTGGTAGAGTTGCTGGTGAAAGTGTCACCCTCGTGGATGTGTATAGCACATACGGTGCATTTGTTGGCTGTACATTTGAAGGTGCCGTGCTGAATGGGAGAAGAATGGCGAGAGAGGGGGGGGGGGGGGGGGGGGGACTTCAGCACGAACGATGAGATCCTTGAGGTTGCGGGGGCGTCGGTAAGACAGGATTGGGGTACTGGGAACAGCCTGTAGGAGAGGATCAGAAGTGTTGAGAATACGGTGGTTGTCATGAAGGATATTGCGGAGAGGAGGGAGATTAGGGTGGAAGGTGGTCACGAGAGGTATTCTGTCAATGGTATCCTGGCTGTCAGTTTTCTGTTTGAGAACTTCAGATCTGGGGAGGGAAAGAACTTTGTTGATGGCTTGCTGGGCTGTCCTGGCGCTATGGCCCCTGGCTACGAGATGTCTCTTCAAGTTCCTGGCATGGAAGGAAAAGTCGTAATCCTCAGAGCAGATACGGCGAAGTCTGAGGGCTTGACTGTAGGGGATGCCGGTTTTGCAGTGACGGGGGTGGCAGCTGGATGAGTGGAGGTACTGGTGGGTATCAGTGGGTTTGGTGTAGAGAGTGGTGGTGAGACCGTTAGACTCCTTCTTGACTGTGACATCGAGGAAGTTGGTTTTCTGTGGGGAGAAATCAGAAGTGAATTTGATGGTCCTGTGGAAGGAATTGATGTGGGCAATGAATGTTTGGAGGCTGTCTTCCTCCCTGGTCCAGATGAAGAAGATGTCGTCGATGTAGCGCCACCAGATCCATGGGCGACAGGGGGCTGAATCTAGCAGCTGTTGCTCCAGCTTGGTCATGAAGAGACAGGCGTAGGAAGGGGCCATCCGTGTGCCCATCGCCGTGCCGAATGCCTGTAGGTAGTGTTTATCCATGAAAGTGAAGTTGTTTTTTGTTAGTACATGTGACATGAGAGATTTGATGTCGGATACTGGGGGACTCGAGTGACCGCTGTTAGCCAATGCTTCACATGAGGCTGAAATACCTTCGTCATGGGGGATGTTAGTGTAGAGGGATGAAACGTCAAAAGTGCCGATGATTTTTTTCTCTAATATTGTTAGAGAAAAAATAACCATTTATTGAGGCATCAAATTAAATTTCAAATTAAGCAGAGGCTTTGTACAATCACTCATTTCACATATTGCACGGCCACCTGCACATTACCCTTCAATTCATATTCATCTTCTTTCTCTTCTCTTTCTTTTATTTTTCTTCTTTCATTTCCTATCCCGAGGCCGTCATCATCTCAAGCTTATGCTTACGATGTCGGTCTCCTGCATAATTTCACTCTCCTTAGCATAGAATCGTCCCACTATTCTTGTTATTATATTTATATCTTATTTTGTTAAACGATCAAGTAGATTTTTATCTGTTTGTCAAAAGTAATTATATTATTTTTATTACGTAGATTATGTATATTATGCTATTATGATTCTGAATATACTTTACTTTGTACTTATGAAAAATGCAGAAATAAAACAGTGCGAAAACCCCCCAAAGTTTTTTGGCCTTTTTATATTCAATTCAATTCAATTCAATTTTATTTTAATTTCCAACAGAAAGGTACATATCAAAGTGCATTTCAACAAAATAACACGATATACAATAATTATGACAATTAAATAAATAGAAAATAACAGTATTATAATTAAGAGGAAAAAAACATTGCATTTTTTTCTATATCAGATGAAACTGTACAAAAAGTATAACGTTTTACAAGTCATGTACATGGTACCAAAAAAGCAAGTATATTTTTTGTTGCTTTTTCCGAGGGGTGTCAAGAAGGATGAAGGTGAACAAACGAACTCGGGCTGCTTTCTTGAAAGGGAACTAAAATGATAATAGTGATAGAAAAAACAACTGTTTGATATTATCTTGAATTTGAGAGAATACAATTTTAACCTTTGCGTCCGAAAGAGATCCCCCCTAAAATGTACTTGATATTAGTTGACGTTACTTATGTATGAAAGAGCAGCTGAACTTCAGTGGAAAAGCCAACTTCAAAATTTCAAGTGATGAAGGCACAAGGCCCTTTATTTCGATAAAGAAGATCCGATGTAATATAAACAGGCATTGAGAAGCACACGGTCTGGTGGGTTAGTTGCAAAGATCGAGGACTAAGCAATATGGCGGCGTGTGCACTCGAGCGAATCCTACACCGGGTATTACGGCGATACCGCGATCTGTGCGTTGTGAATGGGTATGAGCCTTCTACGTCTTTAGGAGTTCTGCGTCTTTATGAGTTCTGTGGCGCTGGCGCGAGAGGCCGCTGATTATTTGCCGTTTCTGCTCAATAAGGTCACATGAGGGCGCAAACAACATGTTTTGTATTTTTACTTTCCAATGCTTCAAAAAATGGTTTAAAATTCCAAATTAAGTAGTTGAAATGGGTTAGGCATGTTATAGTTCAGGAAGCGTGTGTTTCTGTGCCCAAACCTTCAATATAATAAATTTAAATCATCCATATCGCACATTTAAGCTCATTTCCCCATCATCACTCGTGAGGGAAGGTCATTAACATCTCCATTGTCATAATACTAAACATTAATACTCCATATTTCATGAAAGCAATTTTTTTTTCACAAAGGGGCAAGATATTTGATTTCTAGGGATATTCAGCATTCTGGGGGAGAAATTGTGCTAGAGGTATAGGATTCCTTTGGTCAGAACAGACATTTTTCATTCGGTGCACGTCTTTTGAATTAAACCCTTTTTATGTATCATGAGTGCACGTAATTGTAATGCCAAATGCATCGCCAATAAGAGATGAAGATGAGCCATCCCTCGTCAGAGAAGATGAGCCACCCCCTTCAGAGTGGAAAATGAGCCAACCCTCATCATCAGAGATGAACCACCGCCCATCACAGATGAAGATGAGCCATCACTCATCAGAGAAATGAGCCACCCCCTTCAGCGCTGAAAATGAGCCACCTCTCCAAATAGAGGAAGATGAGCCATCCCCCATCCGAGGTGAAGATGTGTCAACCCTCATCAGAGATGGAGGTGAGCCAACCCTCATCAGAGATGAAGATGGGCCAACCCTCATCAGAGATGGAGATAAACCACCCCTCATCACAGATGAAGATGAGCCAACCCTCATCAGAGATGGAGATAAGCCACCCCCCCCCCCTTGACGGCATTCCCCTTGCCCAAAGCCCCAAATCATGTGGCATATATTTTTTTATTGACTTGATTTATCAACTCAATTACTCTTACTAACTTAGCACGGACCTAGTACTAGTAGGTCCATGCTCTAGTAATAATATAAAAGTTTTTTCTTCTCCTTATCAGCAAACTTTTGGACTTCAGATTTGGGGTTTCCATGAGGGTCTATCTAGTGTCTGAGTAGTGGATAATACTAGTAGGCCTAATGCCTTTTTGGTCACAAGATCTAAATATTGTACATAGCTGGAGTTAGAATAGATTGGAAGCAATCATATAATACCAGTCAGAGCGCAGCGCGTGATAATTCAGCCGTATTTATTCAGCTCGTATTCATGAATCTTCCGAGTTTATGAATATTCATGAGTAGCGCAAGGGTTTGATTATTCGACGTTCTTAACATTTTTTCTTAGGTTTCATCCATAAATTTAGGATGTATGTAAAGAGGAATATTCCAAGATTCTATATATCTGAAATTCAGAACCATATTCCTATATCACAACATTGAAAATCAGGCTTACATATTGCCTTCAAAATGATTTTCATTCGTGCGTCTTAGAAGACGCGTAAACACACCTTACATTTCTTGCGTCATTACACTTTTGTAATAGGCGTGTTGCTACACTATTTCTCTTCAAAATGAGCCATAAATCAGTATGTATTCTTTTTGAGGACGGTCAGGAACCAAAAAGGTCTATCACCTTGCCATCCCCTTCGTCCGACGAAGAGCGAGTTTCTTGCATTGGCAACAATGCTGCGGTCTGATTGGTCAACGCGTCCTAGCCCTGCTGCGCTTTGTGATCAGGGTCAACGAACTTCAACGGTGTGGCAACGACCACCTACATGTCAGGGTTTAGCGTCGTCTACTTTAGTCGCAGTAACCAAGTATTCGTATATTTATAATGAATGGAGTCACATGAAATAGCTAATAATTAAAGCAGTAGCTGCAGTTCGTTATAATTATTTCTAAAAAAAATAATAAACCACCCTCTTTACCTGATTAACGCCATTAATCTAGTCTTCCAGGTAAGTGTGGATACGTGTATATTCTCGTGTCCCATATGTGTTTTTCTGCGTCGGCTTTACTGCCCCTGTTAACTAAAGTTTGGTATTGGTTGTTAGTCCCAGAATTAGAGGTGAAAATGTTAATTCTTCGAGTTATTCAAATAAATTTTATATTGTAACCATTAGTTAAAGATGGGATTCATGTGTCCCAAATTTCCTACAACAGAAATACTCTGCACATTTTCATGCAAGGCCGTACGGAGGAATATTTCCTGGGGGGGGGGGGGAGGGTAGAATGTGTTCAATATTCGAGGGAACACGCAAGTGAGGGAAGGTGTGGGAGGGGGTTATATCCTGCTCCCACACGAGGGAGCTTTTGCATTTTTAGAATTGAAAGTGAACGATCTGGTGCACACTTTGAGTGGAATTATTTGAAAATCTAAAATCCGAGTCTAAAAAAAAAAAAAAAAAAAAAGGGGATTTGAAAATTTCGGGGGCCAGGGCGGGGGGCAACTGCCCCCCCCCCCTGCTGTGTACGGCAAATTTGACATGCAAAGTCCGTGTAGCATTGCCTTAACTGCATCTGATCTTGGCTCTGACTGCCTACCTGTTTCCTTTTTGTCTTTAATTCACTGCCCACACTTTCTGTCATTTGTATTTGCTTTTTCTTCTGTAGTTATCTTTCATTCATTCAATTCAACTCTCTTCCTTTTATAGGTATATAGACAACAACAAAGTTAGCTGGGGGAGGGGGATTGATATTGGGTCGAGTACATGCGCTGCCCCAATCCGACTCCCCAAGCTTTGGGAGTAAAAATAAAAGGCACCCCTCAGGACCGAGTTGTGTTTGGCATCCATTCTTCAAAAATATCACTTTCACAGTTTTCTTATCCTTTCATTCTCCTCTCAGAATATCACCCAAACCTTATATATTGCATGCTGGAATAAACAATTTAAATTTGAAATGCAAAACACTTTTATTTAATATCTCTGATATTTCTTTTCTGCCTGAGCATGATGGAACAAATAACCACTAACATTGTAACTCATTTACACAGTAGAAAACACAAAATACATTAGGTAAATATTAAGATGTTTTGAAGCAATATATTATTTTGGAGTAACAAATACATTGTGACTAAGTATGTCTACAGTCCAAGGCAGGCATCCTGGTCGATCCCCAATCCTATTTTTAAATATTAGACATATATAAATAGAGTCAATATAGTACAAAAGGCAGAACTGATGATCTTGCAAAATATTTCTTTTTCAACATGTCATAAATAAAGGGCATGCAATATATCTGGTAATATAAATAAAGCACCTATAACTTTACAATGATTGCACTATAGAAGGCAGATAATCATCCATAATATTATAATGGATGCTGGAAAGACTGGCACTGATAAAGAAACCCCCACAGACATCCATGCACCAACGAGAAAGCCATCAATGTAGCATTAAACAAAAAACAAAACAAAAAATAAACTACCCAGCATAAGAACCATTGAAGCATAAATCTGGATCGTCTCTATTAACATTGCCTTTTGATAGGTACACAATGAACTATGACTGCGCTTACATGTAATAAAAATCTTACCAACAACAGGGAAAGATATTACTACAAAACTTGTAGTTTACAGCAAAGTACATGTATATGACATTACAACAATGAAGCATAGTGTGACAACTACATGTAACTCCACATAAAAATCACATTGCATGTATGGAAGAAATATAAATCAGCTGCAAGTGGCACAACAGTTTAAAGGCATTCGGTAACTTTGTGGAGGCTTGATTTAATAAATTGTTGAATTTTGATAACTTTCTTGTATAATGATGTTCAGAAGGATAAATAAATAGCCAGGCATAGAAAGGTTTTCAAATATATAATGCTATTATTAAGATATCTGTGACTGAATACTCCCATTTATGAAAGCGTATGGCCATACGCTTTAGTCTAAAACAAAGTCAATGGGGAAAATGAGTCTGGCATTTTCCGGTCATTTGCATATGTTCATTTTTGTGAAGCACATGATGATTTTGAAGTGCTTTTTTCCCCATGGGCTTCATTTTTGCACGATATTACATACACTGATAGCATGTAAGGCCAGACAGCTCAGATTTTATCAAGCCTCCACAAAGTTACCTATTCACTTTAAGAAATAATACATTTACATGTAGGGTAGGTGCAGGTAATATGGGGCTGCAGGTAATATGGGACCCTGAGCTGAGGTTCACAGTAAAAGCCACAGCAACCATACATATTTTGTCAATTTCACTGAGCTGGAAGCCTAAGCATTGCATTATTCTTGGCATAGGACTGGTCTGCAGGTTTACTTTTCTTCAGACGATCTATAAATTATATAATTTTAAGTCAACATATTCATTAAAGGTTCTTAAAATGTGAAATCATCTTACAGTTAATGACTTTTATACATTTTAAAGTAAATACCAGACATAATAGAGTCGTTTTAATGTGAACCTAATGTCTTTAATTAATGGTCCCATATTACCTGCACTGCAGGTAATATGGGACTATTGGTGATGATGTCATAATTTGCATATAATGGACAGGGGGCTGGTGATAATTTTGTTTTCTTTACATTAAAAGTTAGACTAGTCGTTACTGATTCATGGGAACAAAGTATATTCTGTGTGTCTTTATTTGTCTTTATGCAAATTATGCAAATGAGCTTAAGGGTCCAATATTACCTGCACCTACCCTACATATCTTTGGTATGTCAGTTTATATCAACAGATAACAAGGTAGTACATACATACTGACTGAGCTATGTGGACACGTCAGTACTGCAACTTACATGTACTGGCTCTTTATACATGTGCATTTACATGGTAATTCTTGCACACACACACAAAATTTATTAATTTTTGTATTATGTTATATGATGCGTAACACAGATATACAGGAAGTAATGATTTGCATGGCAGAGCCTTCAAAGAACAAGGAAATAATGTGTCTCGCCATGTTCATATGCAATCATTTTTGCAGGTAAATTGTAACATTTGATCTCATTTGACCTTTGACCCCCAAATAACATTGAGGTCCCCATAGCATCTACCATCCAAGTATGGCTACAAACAGGCAAATGGTTGCAAAGTTATTCAAGTTTTATAAGCATCACGGATGGACGACGGACAGACGGACGCTAAGGATCCCTTAGTCTCACTGCACCTCGGTGGCTCGACAAAAATTTACTCAATATGAAAATAATCTACATAAATTTCTTTATCTAATTCTTTATCTAAATCCTCTCCACTCGATACACTATCAGTGTCACTTGATGGTATCTGTTTTGAACAAGATACATGTATTACTAGGTTCTCAAACCATATACATCGACAACCGGGGCCACAGAAACGATTCTCTTTTTTGCATTTGCATAAACGATTTTTGACATTTGCTCTTAGCACAAGAACAACCCGTTGTAAGATATAAAACATTGGATTTAATCTTAATCCAATCTTATCAATATTTTCAATAGAGTCCCACTGGCATGTAACATGTACTCCTTCATCATTCACATACAAGAAACCTATACAGTTTTAATACATGTATCTGGATGATTGAATATAGGAGTTTGCACTCTACTCCAAACAGTCTGAACCCAACAGGTTTGAAGCCAATGCAGCCTCAAAGCTGAACTTGAAGGCAAAATACCATACACATTTCCAGGATGCCTTTCCAGGATGCCTTTCTTACAACTTCAAGGACCTTCACTGATACTATGAAACAAATCAACTGGAGAAGAATAGTTATGCAGGCATGCACGATTTGCATTGAAGTATACACATAATACCATCTACCGGTATAAAAGTCTATAAAATGAAAGTAACCTTGTATCACTATCTACATTTAAATTTGTATGATATAACGTTTGTGGTGTATCTGAGGATGCATACTGGAAAAAATTTTAAAGAATACACGTTTCCAAGATGTGCAAAAAAGGAAAAAAAATCGCACCCACTACATACATGTACATAAAGTGCTTGGATGCATTTCTTTATATCAGTTCTTTTCGCACTCAACTGGGATAAATCTTAATCTTTTTCTTGTTGCATCTGTTGGAAACTGAATGCATTTTCCCTCTACAAATATTGACAAATTTGTAAAGTGATTATATTCCTCTCTTGTGGCAGTAAGAAGGCAAATGGCATTCCAAACTAATGGATCGAAATACGAGGTTAAATCACGAAAATTAAAATCAATTACAGAAGATGGATTTCTGACGAAATTGTCTCTCATGCATTTACTTTTGAGTGTGCAATTTGCTGTTACATTGACCAAGTATATTTCTAAATTGTGATTCAACACTGTTATTGGAAGAATGGGAACCTTTCTAGTCTTTTGAATTTCCAATACCATCATCACCACCATCACATTTATTCTTTAAAAGACTCTACTCAAAACAGCTTGAATGCCACGCTTCAACAATATCTGAAGGTGATAACTCTGACAAGAAGAAAAAGATTCCTTTCTTTTGTGAGGACTTATGCATAGTAATTTTTATTATGAAGAAAAGTCTTAGTTCTTATCAATCTATAGTATGATCGTTGATCTGGCACTTTCGCCTTTAAGACTTCTAAAAAGTGTTCATAGGCAGTACTTAACAAAAAAACATTTAGTATCCTTACAAATGTTACACAGGTGTAAAATAGTTGCATTAAAGACACTTGATAATACATCTTCTTCCTCTCCTGAAGAATCATTTTCTTGGGATTTCAAAGAAAAGCTTTGTTCTAGTTCTTCTAATGACAAACTATCATAATTTTCTCGTAAAGCAAACCTCTGACACGAAGGACATTAAACAGTATCACTTTGTAAAACAAACTGATCTTTAAATCTCTGTCAATTTAGAAATGCTTTCTTGTGGAAGAGAGCATACAGAAATATTTCCTAGCTTTCAGATGTGAGTCACAGAATGAGCACTGTACTCTATCCTTACGATTAAAAATCTGTGCTCTGTGCTTTTTACAAAGAGGAACTGACTCTGGAATTGATGTACAGTTAAGGAAAAACGTCAAATTAAAATCCCCGATTGTGCAGTAAATATCAAACTCAGATAACCTATCACACATAAGATGACTTTAAAAGCATGGCAAAAGTTCTTTCATTCTGCTTTTTTCAGGTGTGTAGATTTCAGATGCTTTTTGATCAACTGACTTTATTTTTTTCATATATTTCTGCTGACAGGCATTATATATACTATCATTTTCATTTATGGCAGAGCAGTTTTCCAAAATATAAGAATTTAATCTGGTAGTTGAGGTTGAAATATGGTGATATCTATTAGACGTTCGACTACAAAGTTGATAAGGACCAGATACACGTTTGTTGCATGGGGTACTCTGACGTTCCTTTACCTCACAAGTAGTGTCATATGCACGTTTACTGTGTGAGGTCCTCGTTGGTTCTACCCCAACAATGATCCTGTTTGATTTGTTTCAACTGTGCTTGGGAATAGTGCTTACATGTACAGGTAATTCAACAAAAGAACAAGAACTGTTATGGGTTCCAAATTTACTTGCACTTGGTTGATGAGGTGGTAGATGCCATCCCAATGGCTGGAGGGTAGTGGCACGCTGGCAAGACTGGCTTCACATGTAGGTGGAGAAGAGTGAGGAGATGCATCGGGTGAACGAGTCAGTTGGTAGATGCCATTCCAATGGCTGGAGGGTAGTGGCACGCTGGCAAGACTGGCTTCACATGTAGGTGGAGAGGAGTGAGGAGATGCATCGGGTGGACGAGTCAGTTGGTAGATGCCATCCCAATGGCTGGAGGGTAGTGGCACGCTGGCAAGACTGGCTTCACATGTAGGTGGAAAGGAGTGAGGAGATGCATCGGGCGAACGAGTCGGTTGGTAGATGCCATCCCAATGGCTGGAGGGTAGTGGCATGCTGGCAGGAGCTGAAGCAGATGGATGAATACATGGATCGATGGGTGGACGGATGGGTGGGTAGATATTCATTGACAAGTGCTCAAGAGGTGTTCAACGATGCATTCAGCATGTCAGATTGAGAGCTGTGCACTGATGTCTTCGGGAATCCAGAAATACACGACACTTGCTGCACATAACAAGATGATAGGTGGACCTACAAATAAAACAAAGACAAGATATTTATGCAAACCAAAATTTAAACATATTGCATTTAAAATTGCCTCAAATTTTTCAGCGAATTTTTCTCTTTCTGCTCATGTATAATGTGTAATTTCCAGCATTCTGATTCAAAAGGTAATGCAAAAGTGTCTTTGTACAGGGCCTACTATGGGTTAACACAACCAGGTGTATGTGGTTTGATAGTCCATGATTACTTGCTTATTTTATTAATTTCATTATACGCAGTGGCTATTCTTATGACGAGTCGTAGGAATAATTTTCCGGCTATTCTTACGTCGCATAGGATTAGAGTTAGGGTTAGGGTTAGGAAAATGAAGCGTATGCGCATGTTGTAAGAATAGCCGAAAAATTATTCTTACAACGCCGCAGAGTATGAAAATGGAGCGTGTTATTACTCGTCGTAAGAATAGCCACTGCCTTCATTATAACTGGGAATAGGCCTAAATTATTGGGACATTTTGACAAGTCAGCAGCAAAATCATATTCTTTTAGTTTTGATTCATTTCAAACATTTCTCTCAGTTTTTGTCATTGACTCAACACATTGCCCACTAGAATTAGAAACAACTTGAGTGCAAAAGAAATATTCAGAGTATCAGGAACTATCCATCATTCATATACCTGTAATATACCCAGACGTTGTAATTCCGGCATGTCCAGACAGGTTGTTTATCTGGACAGGTTATTTTTAAACAGTAATTGTAAATCGAACAACTTTTCATGCAAATTGTCACAAATCCTTCACAGGATTATGGATAGGTTGAAAATCATGTGCATTGCAAATATTCAGTGGATTTACTTTTAAGTTTTAGTGTTACTTGACGCACGTTTTTTTGTAAAATCAGATGGCAAAATTGACAGACTAATTTTGTTTAACAAGTGTCCGGAAATGCAACCCCCCATCCTACATCATGATAAAAGCAAAAAGAAAATCTGATAAGGTATCTTCCATAAAGGGCAGAAGTCTAATAAATAATCTAGACAGTCTAAGTTGAACTAACTGTTGTTAGTTAGACTTCACTTAGACTCATTAGAGTCATTTACTGCGGCAGCCCGAACACGTAGTGTTCGGGCTGCGATCAGCAGTCCTTTGATTGCTTGGATGTCTCTTAATTACAAGGTCGTTTGTCAAAATGATAGCCATGAGATCGCCGGATCACAGTGGATATATGAATATTCATTATTCCTGTGACGAAAACTATGCCGTCGTTGTAATAAATATTCATAGGCGCATGCGCAAGTGCCTATTTTCGCTTCTGCTTCAACAACATGGCGAATGGGACTGGTTTCGAAAATTGAGAGTAAAAAGTGACATTCATCGATTCTACACATTTTTTAGGAAAAGCTGATTTGCGGAAGGTCTGTTTAGGTAAGTGGCATCGTATATATGATACTTTAATTTCAAAAAATAACTTATATGGCTGTGCCGAGTTAAGTGCAGCTTGCCATGTGTATACAGTACACAAATATACACTGGTGGGCCTACAAAGCCAAAAAAAGCAACGTCGGCACCCACAGCGGTTCACTGCCCAACACGCAACTTTCATCGTGAAATTGATAATGAAAAAGATCTTGCGTCACGAAGATTTTCATACATATTGAACACTGTATTCTTATCGAGCTAAACAAACTGTCGGCTAGCGACAGACGGGTTGCCATTCTCTGATTGGTCAGTTAAGACAGTGCGATATATATACGTGTGCGCTGTGTGTGTACGTGAGCCGTGAGTTATGTTCTGACCATAACACGCATTCGGCTATGAAAGAGAGTTGTATAATGTTGTTTTTTGTGAAGTTTCTTCAAACTCCTTGACTCTGCCAGTTTGTTGCTGTTTGTATAGAAAAGGCCTCTTTCTAATGATATGTTATCTCTTACGTTTTCTCTGTTTATTGGTTCTCCCATCAAAATCTCAAATCTAAATTACCCTTTCATTTCTGTCTCTAGAAAAATATTCTCTTCCTTGCTCTCTCGATCTCTCTTGACCTCTCTCTCTCTCTCTCCCTCTCTCTCTCTTGATCTCTCAATCTCCCCCTCTTTCTCTCTTGATCTCTCAATCTCTCTCTCCATCTCACCATGATTTAGATGCCAGTCAATTAATAGACCCTATCTACCTGTAATAGTGAAAATGGCAACATGCCATATCATAGCACACACCACGGCTCACGTAAAAATCACACGTACATATCGCACTGTCTTAACTGACCAATCAGAGAATGGCAACCCGTCTGTCGCTAGCCGACAGTTTTCTTGAGGACGGTCAGGAACCAAAAGCGAACTTTGTGATGCAAAATCAATTCTAAATCGTAACAAAATAAGGAGTAATTCCTGGGCACTATTTCAGGCCCGAATTTTTACACAAACATGTCATATTTCATACCAAAACAATGGTATAATCTTGAGCTTTACTTACGGTAACATTCTGCCATCTTGGCTTCCCGTCGATATGGAATACGACGTCGAATATGCGCAGGTCACAACCTCTCGTGAAATCACCTGATATACGAGAACCAATTTTTGAGCTTCCAGCACAAACGGGATTCTGAATAAATATCGCGGATTCAGCTCATTAGCATACGCGTGGCGCTCTGACTGATACTGATTTAAGTAATACTAAGTTGTAGGGAATCTATCTCGTCCATCAAATCGACTGTACAATTAAATATGTCTGTGGTGGGTGATCTGACAAGTCCTGTTGTAGTTGTACGATCTATTTTCTCTCTCTCACTGTAATGATATATCTCTACCGTACATGTAGTTATATGTACGCTCTATGCCGCAGGTATGGAACGGTACGCAGTACCGTACCTGGCTGGATTGGTTTTGCCTTAATAAAAAAAAAACATGAAAGAGTCGATATCGAAATAAAAACATATATATTTTTAATAAACAACATTTGTATCCCATTGTTGCTCATTTTACAGCATGTAAAATACGGTATAGATATATGTAACGAACGGATACATGGGCAGCACACATGAACTTTTCTGAAAAATTAACTTGTTTTCCCGTGCTGGCTACGTCGATGTCGTACTTCCCCCTCGGCTAAAAATTACATATTACATATAAATCGATCACAGAAATAGGTCAGTTTAGTTTTTAAAAATTGCAAAAATAAAAATATTAGCCGATGAAAATGGGCACACAATTAATTCATGATTATTCATAAAGTTTTTAAACATTTATACATTCCAAAATTAAAGTTATATTTGATATATTTATGTGATATAAGTTAGCTTCAATGAAAGAGCTTGATTCATACATTTTTATAAATATTCATACATCTATGACATTTGTCGGGGCATTAATTGGCTGAATCATATTTCGAGGGGTGTATTGGCTCATTATCGCATGGAAGGTGGTAATTATAGATGTAAGTCTGTCCGGCGGTGCTCACTGAACCGGTTCAGTGATTCCCTCATTAACGTTTCAAAATGGCCCATCCCACGAGGTGAGCGGTGCAAACATACGTGAAGGTTGATGAAGGATTGGAGGAGTATAGCCGCTATTTCGTGGTTGCGAATATCGTGCCGTTGGCCGAAAGTTAGGGCAGGGTAGAAGTAGATTCGGATATGTTCCTAGATACGATTGCTGGTATTGGCAGACATTCGGGAGGGGTCCCAGTGGGTATGGTAAACATGTGCAGTGTGATGATGCAGTAACAGCGGGAAGGCGTCTGGTTCCATCATGGGTTGTATGTTTTGCGAAATTGTCGGTTGCGATGGTGTCTGCTTTGCTGGTTAGGGTGGTACTGGTGTACTGCGTGGTCTTGGCAGAGGCAATTGTGCAGGTTGATTTGATTTGATTTGATTTTATTTTATTCGTCAGGTATACTGCAATACAAACATAACCAGGTACCATGACAGGATAGCCCATAAAAGCCGAAATGGCTTATTTCCAATGGGGTCCTTTAATACCTAAATAACTGATTACAAATACACTAAGAAAACACATTAGTACGGCTACAAGACTATCGTACACGTACGACAAGTAATAAGAATGTACTAAAGTAGCAAAATAAAACATAACATTTTTATAAAGTAGTCGAAGATTACATAAATGTGAAAACAAGACTTACTCAACGGAAAAACTATATACAGAAAAAAATAAAGAAACTATCGATAATAAACGTTGGTTACATAAGTCATATTCTGAGGTGGGTGTGTCGATGTTGAAGATGAAGATGGTGGGGGTCGCATAGATGACGTGATATCGTGTGAAGAGTGAGGTATCGAAGGAACTAGACTTTCCGAAATCATCAAATATGGGTTATCAAGTTTAGCTTCGATTGCATGCTTTACTTCTTTTCACGTCCATAGTTAACTGGTCGATACGTTGATTCACGCATTTGCATTTTATGCAGATTTTCTCTGTGGCGCTACATTTCAGATTAAACATTAAGCAGGTTCTTGGAACGTCATTGTCAGATGAAGGAATGCTCACAATAGAGCTATTGTTATCGTTGATTGTCATTGACGAAGATCTGCTTAAATGGTTTTCGCGTTCCGATTCTCCGACGAGAACAAAATGGCGACATATTTCAACGTTCAAAACGGGGTATATTTGTGATAGTTCTCCAAGGCAGAAGTCTGCTGATGCAAGACCCTCGGATACAGATTCATGAGCGTTGAAAATAAGGTCCAAAGCGAAAGAGATGCTCCCACGGGTAATACTTTTAGGGAGTTTGTGCTTTAAAGTCGTTGTTCCAGGTTGGCTGTGGTATCGATTGCTACGAATTTTAACTGCCATATCTGGGACTAAGGGTAACGGAAAGCAAGAGTCAATGGAAATCGAGTACAGTTTAAACTTACGATAAGCTGAAAGTAGATGCGATATAAAGAAGACGATGAATGTTTGAGTAAAATAGGATAAGAAAGTTATGAATTTTTGTAGCTGTAATTAATTCAACAAAGATTGGCATCTCCATGACATATCATGTGAACTCCTTATGGAAGTCATTAACTTCCATTTTTTCTACAGAAAATAAAGAATCATAAATGCACCCTCGATAAAAGTCATAAAACCATTGCACAAATGCTTTCACACAAACTTGTATAAAACGGATGTATTCCTTCATCAACAACTAATAAAATGAAACTTTATTACATTTTCTGTACAGACCAAAAGGGAGAGGACCTTGCAAAATATGTCACAGAGTCGGTTGCCAATTTGGCTTGATTGACTGCAGCATAAAAAAACTCATAAATCTCTTATTCTTTATCAGATTTTGTTTTTCTATTTTTTGCTCTCATTTAAAGGGCAATCCAACCTTGGTAATAAGATGATTTGTGTGAAAGCAGAAAAAATAAGGAAAACAGGATGGTGAAAGTTTGAGAGAAATCGGAGAAGGACTAAAAAAATTATGGATGTTTGAAAAATGATATCACTACATCTATGCGAATCTCAAATTGGCAATTTTGTGAGTCGATTGTGACATTTTTGAGGAACACTCTCCCGTTTGTCGTACACAAAAATATCATTAATTTGCCGTTTTCTTCGAGGCGCTTTTACTCTCGGGGCAGTACTCAAAATATATTGGAGATAGCATATTGTTATAGGTCCTCATGAAAGAAAGAGATCCTACTGAATAATACATTTTGACAAAAAGTGACATTTTAGTAATTTTGTGTGTTGGAGCGAGTGGGGGAGTTGTCCGCAGCTACATCACAGTGACATTACTTATTTGGCCAATTTGAAATTTCCCATGTATAGTGATTACAATTTTCAAAAATTCATAACTTTCTTATTGCTTGTCCGATTTCGTTCAAACTTTCACCAATCTGCTTCTCTGATTTTTCCTCTTTCCTTCAAAGCCACTTGCTCTTAAGGTTGGATTTCCCTTTAAATGATTTAAATACTAGGGTGGACTTCCCTGCAAATGACTGTACCCATGCCATGCCACGAGCACTACTGATTACACTATGAAATTCTCTCCTTGAAATGTCTCAACTTCTTTATACATGTATGGATTCAGAATATTATAACTCTAATGTTAAATGTGCTTCGTGGTACATGACAATTAAAACAAAAAATCAGAATAGCATTTAAAACTGAGTTAATTCCACAAATCATCATCAAAGCTAATTCCTTAGTCGACAGTCATGTCTACAGTGCATCCCAAAAAAGTTAACAGTTGGCAAAAGTTTCCCCAAATAAATATTTCATAATATTTGTAGGAAATTTTCATACCTGGGGATAGCTTAGGCTCTCTTCTACCAAATACCACCCAAAATCGGGCAATATTCTAAGCTCGAGTGTGCAAAACATAATTTTGCAGACGGGTGCAAAATCCAGGCTTGACAAGAATTAGTATTTTGTTCTGGCTGGTAACAACAAATTGAGAACTGTTGACGGTTGGAAAAAGTCCCACCAAATGAACATTTAAAAATATGTTCATGAAATGTCCATACCTACATGTCTTTTCGTAATGAAGATATTTTGTTAGGTCTCAAACCAATAATTTCATTTAATTAGTACATGTATGCGGGGCTACGTCGTGATCATCAAATTTGCAAAGGTTCGTAAATCTGAAAAGCTATCTAGGCCGGCTCTGTTGCATTTTCGGAATTACAAACTTTCAGAATTATGAACCATTTTCATTTTCAGCGTTATGAACCCTACGTCACTTTTGGAATAACGAACTCCTTTTCATTCTTTGGAATTACTAACACGCAGAATACATGTAACAAAGATATTCAGATGTTCGGAATTATGAACCTATTCATTTTCAGAATTATGCACCTCCTGCAATTTGAAATTTTTGTTTCAGAATTACGAATCTTCAGAATTATGAACCGTTGGAAAAACGAACCTTTGGAAAAACAAGTGCCTCCCCTTTTTACAAACAATATAGATATGTATTTCCCCAGAAGACGTGTATTTGTGTAAACGCAAATAACCTCCCAACCTGTATGAATTTGTCCCACTCACAGAATGATCTCTATGTGGTGCAGTGTAAACTGTAAATTACTGTCACTGTCGACCGCCAAGTTGCAAAGGTAGCATTGCTTCATTTACTGGCAAAATGGGGAAATGCCTCTCACAATACAGGATGATCCAATATGTTTATCTGACAAAGTTCAATGTATTTCTTTGATCATGTGGCACTATCATCAGACTCTTTTATATACTATGGAAGCCTGCAATCTGACTTGCTCCTTTGCTTATTCACACTGATTAGGACCATGGTTTTCAGGCATACGGCCCATTTAAGTCTTCTCTTGTACAAGTTTAACTAAATTAGGCCAGATAACTTGGTGCTTATATAAGTGCTTCCCAACACTTGGTGGCCATAAAAAGTGTACAAAACTTCTAAACGCCAAGTGTTTACCAAATACATGTACCAGTAGTCAATATAACGGCATGGATTCATGCAAACAAACTGTCCCTTAATCTTAGGAAAACTAACTACATGCTATTTAGTAATTCAATCGCAACCCTGCCCGGTGACATCTCTTTCGATAGTGTATTGATAGACAGAGTAGTTTCAACCAAGTTTCTAGGGCTTTATATTGATGAGAATTTAAATTGGAAAACTCATATTAATAATTTATGCAAGTTGTTGTCAAAGAATACGGGTGTGCTCAATAGGCTTAAATTATACCTCCCAACATGTATTTTGAAGATTCTTTATTCAACCCTTATTTTACCTTATGTTATTTATGGTATCCCTGCATGGGGAAACTCTCTCAAGACACAATTAAATAAATTATATTTGGTTCAAAAGAGAGCTATAAGAGCTGTTTGCAATACTGACTTTCGAGCCCATACGTCCCCTCTTTTTTATGAACATAATATTTTGAAGCTAGAAGATGTTTATCTTCTCCAATTTTCATACAGGAATTTTGCCCCTGGCATTGGCCAAACTGTTTCACCGGAACAACCAAATTCATAATTATTCAACAAGAAATGCTACTGCTCTTCATATCCCCCATGCAAGGACAATGTTTACACAGAAAACACTGATCTGTACAGGACCAAAGTTATGGAATTCTTTGAACTCTACTGTAACCAGTTCTGTTAGTATTTCTGTCTTTAAGCGAAAAATGAAAGTTTATCTTTTGAATAAATACCTTTATGACAATTAGAATTATGTTTTAGCGATAGTTGATGCTAGTAATGCATTATGCAATATGACTTTGTCTACAAAATGTTTTTCTTAATTTCATGCTCCCCTCTCTATCTATCTTCGCCTCCATCCTTTAACCTATCCATTTTTTGTGTGTAAATAGTTTTAAAATTTGTTTAGTGAGCACAGTATTAGACAGTTTCCAGATTAGCTGGAATCAAGTTGTGTTTACCATTCATTGTTTACAAACATTGTTATATTTTGTTTTAATATTGAGGGACCTAATTTACAAGCCCAGCTTTTAAAGGTCTCCTCGTCTTCCTCATTATTATATTACTTTAGTTCGTGATATATTACTTCAGTTGCTTTAACTTTATTTGACATGTTTGCTTTTGTAATTGTTATGTTACGAATATATGTTGATTTTGGAAAGCAAAGGAAGATCAATAAATTCAATTCAATTCATAAATTCAATTCAATTCAATTCAATTCAATATAAAACATAACCATTGAAAAGGCACACTGATGTAACTCTGTTTGTGGCTTTAGCCCTGTTATGCCTACTCATACATACATGTATGAACAGGTTATCTCTGATAGTGTGGTACAAAAGAGAGCTATATGGGGTGACCTCTACAATGGGCAGGTAAGCGAACAGACCACAAGTTGCTGTTTCACTGGAGCAGAATTTTTGGATATCACATGGGTTCATATACAGGGAATTACATAAGTGGATTATGCATGCGCATGAGTGATCATTCATAAATGTACGATGTTATTGATATACAGGTAGTAGTCTTTTCAAGGAGCAAGATTGCTGGCTACCACAGTACCAATTAAAAAACAAATATGCCAGTTATAGGAATTGTATTAGTGAAACAGCTAATCAATTTCTAAATTAAAAAAAATGTACAGTAGTTACATACATAAATTACATAATTATCCGGGAACCTAGCTGCCCAAATTATATGCATACTAGCAGAAGCGGCCCGTGGGCGCTAGCTGTGTTTATGATTAATCACCGTACCGTTAAGTTGTCACAAGTGAATCAAGTGAATCAAGTGAATAAATAAAAAAGTCGGATAAAGTTATTTTTACCAAAAAGTATTTACAACATGTGCATTGGCGGATCAGGGTGGGGGTACTTCCGGTCCGTGCCCTCCCAACCCCCCATTTTGGAAGGAAAGTGTGCATTTTGACCTTGTACGATCCGCCCTTTTGTCGATTGTGCCCCCCCTTTTAGAATGAAAACCTTTTTTGCTTGTCAAAGAATTATGCAGGGACCCCCATAACCACCACTAATGAGCGAATTTTGGAGGTCTGACGAAAAGAAAAATTGTCGCCACCTCCCCCCCCCCCCCCCCCCCCATAATTAGCGGTACGTCCCCTGTAAAGGATGCAAAAATGAGAAGAAAAAAAAGGAATTTGTCATTTTATTTTCAGGGGTATTATGACCCCCTTATATGGGTCTTGGGAGGACCGATGGATTGAATTTTCCCTCTATATACTCCCCCTCCCCATTCCAATGTCATCCCATCACCCCCAGCGCGAGGGGAGAAGGGATTAATATCATTATACGTATTCATATCATAGTGGAAATAATTTAGAAGGAATTTTTTGTTTTTGTTGTTGGTTTTTTGTTAGTTTTTGTTTGTTTTTGTTTGTTTGTTGTTGTTTTTGTTGTTTTTTGGGGGCCCCTTCTTTACACCGTTGCAACCGATATTCCTAAGTGACGTGATCTCCTACACATCCCCTCCCCCGAATGATGTCTACATATCAGTTTAGTCTGTCATATCTAATAAGGGAATGAATTGAGTATATATATATACCATAACATATTTCCAAAGGTATGAAGGCCATTCCCCATTCATGTCATTTCAGCTGTTGGTGGTTGTCGCATAACTTATGCGACAACCACCCAAATGTGCGGTTAGGTAAACCCTAAACACTACCCTAACCCGAACCCTACACTCCAAAGCCTACCCCCCCCCCCCCCCCCCTTCCGCGGATCTCTTTATCATCTCTGAATTTGATATCCTTTTTCTTGCTTTTTGCTTTTTTGGATACCATAAACGCGTCACCCGGGTTATGTGCTTTAGCGAGACATGCCCCCCCCCCCCCTCCCCAGCGACTACAGTGAACTCATAGTTACATACACACAAAACTGTGTATGTTAAGCCACAAAATAATGACTCTATATGCAGTAGTACACGCAGTATAGGCTACATGTAGAACACAGTGCTCTGTGCGAACGAATTACACGCACGTGTATTGTAGCGCCGTACATTGAAGCCAAGTATGCGACTATGGACTTGGAGTCTATGCTTGGAGTATACACGCTGTTCTAATTTGGCATACTCCCCTTCACAGGTAAAGAGTATGGATTGGCTGGGCATGAAGCTACAAACCCGCTTCATGGAATGGCAGAATGATTAGGCCTACTCCCTGCGGAAATTCAATGTTTAAAAATGAATTTATGAAATATGGACGGGACGTCAGCCCTTAAGAAGTGCCTCCCACCACTCTAAGAACCATTCCCCACCCGTGGGTACCAAAAGGCGGGGACCGAAAGGGCCAGGGGAGGAGCCTATTTGAACCAAAAAAAGAGCCTCAAATCTTTAGTGTATTATATTATAGATTCTGGCACCTTCCTTTAATTTGGTGCTCGAATGAAGTGGTAGTTGCACGAATATCGGAACTATGCCGAAGGGGGAAACCTTTTGCCTGAATATCAACTTTTCAATTTGTAATCCCCCCCCCCCCCCCCCGCTAGCGACACCCCGGCCAGCAGCCTAGATAGTGAGTCTGCGATGTTTGTCTTCCCGCTAATCTTTAACCTTCTCGTAAATGATATCATATCTGATGTTGACTCTGACCTGTTACTGTTTGCTGATGATATGTTGCTATTTCATGTCATTCGTACTCACGATGATGAGATTCAGTTGCAACATGATCTGGACTTACTTCAAAACTGGACTACCACAAACGGTATGTCCTTTAACTCATCCAAACAAAGGTCATCCATGACTAGAAAGCGGGATATTCCAAATACTGTCTATACCATGAAGGGCACAAGCTTTCATGTGTCTCTTCACACAAATATCTTGGTGTTCTGATTAGTTCGAATCTTTCTTGGAAGTCCCATGCTGATGTAATTACTGCTTGAGCGAGTCGTTTTCTTGGGTTTATCAGAGTTGTAGCCCATGGTTCCTCCACCTTTGCTATTTTTGCCTTATACAAGGCATTGATCCTGCCGATTATTGAGTTTGGTGTTCCTGCATGACACCCAAACACATCTAGTCAAATCCAACAAATAGAACGAATTCAGGCATAGCAACACATATTGCCTTGAAACGGAAAAGAGGTGTAATGCCTCACGAAGAGAGATTACGGGTTCTCAACTGGTCTACCCTGTCGGCTCGGCGAGAGTATTTGTTATGTTCCTTTACCTTTAAATGTCTCTACTCCTTCTGTGACTGTGAAACGCTGTTAGAGAACACTCTAATTAACAAAAGATGGCTATTAAAGTACTCTTTCTTTCTGTCACTTTCCTTCACGGACACAGGCTTTGTTCCTGTCCCCCTCCCGTAGGTTCCTCGCCTGTGGGACAAGTTGCCATCTGATGTTAAGGATGCATCGTAGTCTCTTCACTCTCATGTTTTCTTCTCTCTCTTAAGCGAGCCCTTCTTTTTGAATAATTACACCTTGCTCTCCTCCTTTAAATTGATCTTTTCTAACTCTATTTTGACCTTTTCTTCATTTTCTTGCTGTACCCTGAATTCAGATATGTACAGATAATTTAGTTATAAACATGTGTAAAACTATGAACAAATCTGTAATGTATTATTACTTATCTGATAAAAAGCATTTGAATTGTCATACTAAGTACACTGTAAGTTATTGCCGTCATTTCAATGTTACAGCCTTTTTCCTGTAAAACAACAGCAAGTTTGTTGGTTTACCGGAAATCAGCATTTATTTTCAATCGCCCGATAAAAAACACCGTTAAAAAAACATTTTCTCATATTTTAACAAGTTACCCTGTTAAATTACCAAATAGGGTAGGTGCAGGTAAATGCTGCAGGTAATATGGGACCCTGAGTAAAAGCCTGAGTAAAAGCCACAGCAACCATACATATTTTGTCAATTTCACTGAGTGGAAGCCTAAGCATTGCATTATTCTGGCATAGGACTGGTCTGCAGGTTTACTTTTCTTCAGACGATCTATAAATTATATAATTTTAAGTCAACATATTCATTAAAGGTTCTTAAAATGTGAAATCATCTTACAGTTAATGACTTTTATACATTTTAAAGTAAATACCAGACATAATAGAGTCGTTTTAATGTGAACCTAATGTCTTTAATTAATGGTCCCATATTACCTGCACATGCAGGTAATATGGACTATTGGTGATGATGTCATAATTTGCATATAATGGACAGGGGGCTGTGATAATTTTGTTTTCTTTACATAAAAGTTAGACTAGTCGTTACTGATTCATGGGAACAAAGTATATTCTGTGTGTCTTTATTTGTCTTTATGCAAATTATGCAAATGAGCTTAAGGGTCCCATATTACCTGCACCTACCCTATGTGGGAAAACACTTTTAGTAAGCGTATGGTTTGGGGTTGCCCGATTTAGTAACTGTCACAAAAGGAATAAAAAAACTATAAGGTGCATATAAAAAATTGCATTAAATTGAATTAACTAGATAGGATATGTTTAGGATAGGATAGATTAAGGTAGAGAATAGGATAACATAAAGCATGGCTATACACTAATGACTGTAAAACTACAGACATTCTGGCTTTCCTTGAGACTGACTACAAATCATTTTAAATTTACAGTCTCTTTCCTGTAAAAAAACGGAAATATTTTTTACTGACTGTAGTTTTACATGAGGCTGTAAAATAACGTGCACTCCTGGCGTTTCGACTGCCAGGAAATTTCCTGTAAAAATACGCACATATTTTTAACAGTGTATGCCATAACTTATTTTTCTGCAATTATATTTCACTTGAATGACTAACCATATATGCATACAGCCCAAAACAGTAATAGCTTTGTCATTAATTTGTCTGTACTATGATTCCTTTTTTTGTTGTTAAGTCTTCAAATCCACTTTCAGTTTTAAAATAATCCTGGATATTGTCTTAATCTGTAACATTATCGTAGTACACAGTGATTTATATTTCATATGTATTTATAAAATTTGGTAATTATCTAGCCTCCACACAATATGTTGGCTCCTCTGTGTATCTCTATCATTCCATGTATTTTTAATCATATTTTAAATCATAATGTATATTTGCATTGCAATGGTTAATATCAAAGTATATTAGCATTTTTAATGTTGCATGCAAGATGTTTTTAATGATATTCTGGGAAGATTTAACCCTTTGAACTCGAATTAGGAGTCTGATTTAATTTCATTATGTTTTCTTCATTATTTACATTGTGGATTATGTATCATTCATTTTTTTTCAAGGCCTCAATCAAACAGATATGTTCATGAATTAATCAACTTTGATGACAGGTAATTTTATCCGGATCCGATGTATTTTTACATTTGGCAAATTTCAATGCTTCACTATAATTTTCTGGACGATCATTCGTTTTCTTTTGTATAATTATATATGTATGTCGTGCAATATCTATTATATTTCTCGGAATGGCATGTGCGTGTTTACATGCCTACGGGCAACAGGGAAGAATTTCTCTTTTGTGAACCCTGACCCACATGCCATTCCGTCTTATCTTGTTCTATATATCTTTTATTTATTTCTCTGTATGCATATCTTGTATTCGTTTTTATGGTCGAATAAATCGGAACTGCTGAAGTCTAAGCATCCACCGTTCAATGCGTGCACATGGTCTGGACCTCGTGATTAGATCGCCTCCAGTGGCTTATGATCTGTCATCAATTCAAACTCGTTCCAGTACATGTTCACAGGCCCATACTAGTCCCAACGCCTCCCTCTCTGTTTGAGAGTACCTTTGCTCACCTGCTGTCAAGGATCGGTTGCATAGTCCATAATCTTGGATTCAGCATCTTGCTTCTGCACTAAGACAGCTCCAAGTCCCACAGGGCTGGCATCTGCAATAACTTGTGTGGGGGCCTTCGGATCATAGTAATCCAAGGTATGGGCACTATAATCAAACTGTCCTTCAGTGTTTGAAAAGCACTGTTGCAAAGTTTTGAATGAATCGTGTACAGAAGTTCACTAGTCCTAGGAAACTCCGTACTTCACTTGCATTCTTCGGTTCACATGCATTTGCTACAGTCTCAATCCTGGCCTTAGTTGGCTTGATGTCGTCCTTCGTTAACTTGTGTCCCATGAACACTAACTCGGACGCTCCAAACAAGCACTTCTCTGCTTTGACTGTCAACCCTGCATCCTTCAATCGCATCAAGGTCTGTCGAAGCCTCTCATCGTGCTCTTCCTGCCTGGCACCATGAATGATGATATCATCAGAAATGTTCGCAGCACCAGGTATTCCTTGTATCACTTTGTGAATCTCATGCTGGTAGATTTCAGGTGCTACGTTTACACCCAAAAATAACCTCTTTTAGCGGTATAGTCCACAGTGTGTTACAAGCGTAGTCACTTTTCGAGATTCAGGATCCAACTCCATCTAATAATACCCCCATTTCAGATCAATTTTGGAGAACATTTTACTTGTTGACAACTCTTGGAGTATTTCGTCCACTTTCGGTATAGGATGCCTCTCCCTCACAATGGCTTGATTTACACGTCTCATGTCAATGCAAATCTGGATATCTCCATTAGGCTACTATTACCACCGGGTTAATCCATGGTGTAGACTCGTTTACTGGCTCTATGTCTTGCTCAACAAGTTCCTGGATCTTCTCCTTCACTCTGTCCCTCAATCCGAATGGTGTTTTTCGAAGTGGCTGGGCTACAGGTCTAACCTCGGGATCAATTTTGAGCTTGATTTGTCGATCACGCAGTTTTCCAATGCCTTGGATTACCGGCTTGAATTCTTCTTTCAGATCTACATGCGATTTCAGTTTACATCTATCCCGATCCGTAGCACACCAAGCGCCAATGCCGTCTCTCTACTCATCAGTGGTTCGTCTTTCTCTGCAATAACAACAAATTCAGGTTCTACATTCCTCTCACCTGCCTGACCACAGCTTTAAAACATCCAATGGTCTGGAGTGGCTTGACAGACGTATACGGATACAGTTTCTTGTTGCACTTTCGGGATGAACATGTAATTTCCTCCTTCTTCAGGAACTGTCATAATGTATTGTCGATGACATTCGGGTCACTTCCAGAATATACAGTGATGTCAGCTGGTACTCCTGCAATCACAATAGGCACCTTTGCACACCCGTCAGTGTCAACAACAAATACATATCCTCTCTAGGAATCTGTTCATCACCTTGCTTGTCGTACATTGTGACTTTGCTCTGATTTGATTTACACTGCACAGCAAAATGATCTTTCTTGCCACATTTCCTGCAGATTTTGCCTTTTGCTGGGCAAATGGGAACTTTACTGAAATGTCCATCACGCCCACACGTTTAACAACAATCTCATCGACTGAAATTGATTTCAACAGCCTCGAAGGTTCCTGCAATTTTCAGTATTTCCTGGAGGGTCAACAAGTCTCCCCTCTCCAACAGCTTGCTTCCTTCTCAGATTGTTGGATTTGCAAAATTGTACTACTTGATCCCTTAACTGATTTTTCAACTCTTGTTCAAAATTACATCCATCCGATGACTGACGTAATCTGGGAACATCTGAGTCATCTGGCGGAATACATGACGTTGGAATGTCGCATTTGTCTGCACAAAATAACGCTCCTTCAAAGCTTTAACAGCTTTAGCATAATCTGCTTTGCCTCCCATATCTTGCAAATTCTTGAAGGTTTCCCGAACTGACACTCCAGCACTGTAAAACAATGCCCTTCGAGTGAGCTCCGCCGACGTCGTCCCGTCTTCGACGAACAGCCCTAAGCTGTCCGCGTATGATGGAATTCCTCGTACCATGCCTCCCAACGCGCACTGGCGACACTCGCGTCCCCGCTCGGGTCGAATGAATTAACGCCCTTAATTCCAGCGAATACAACATGTATATCTCCAAACGCCATTCCGCTTCAACGACAATTGACACAGTTCACCAAAACATCCTCGTCGCCAATGTCAAATCCTTACCTTTGATTTGAAGATTTAATAAATGGAATTCAACACGATTATGAGTATATATTCCATACTTGCTGCTCATGCGTGACGACCGTTGAACATGACGTATTTGTCCTTGTGACTTTGCAACATGCGATGCATTACATCTCTCTCGATATCACATTAACATCAATATCGATATCATATATAATCGGATCCCATGACAGGCAGCTGCTTCTTAGACCTGAGCTTGTGCATTTACTGATTGACAAGAGCAACGGAATCAGATCGTTAGGTTTTGACATATATGCAGCTCTTGACCAACTAGGTTCTGTTCTTAACGATCGACCGATGAAGGACAGGTTCGGATAATATTTGTAAAAGTAGGCTACATGGAGACGTGCGTGGTTATAATTTTCCATGTACTATTACTTCGAAACTGATCATTATTCAGTTCCTTGTTTTTGTTTCGCACATACATAAAAGACATCGAGGCATATATACACGCGATTTTAATCATTTCGTACATGTAAGTATTCACGTGCTTTTTTCTGCATTGATAACTGTAAAGGATTTATCATTACCAGTGCGATGATGATAATTATGAAGTCACTCTAAAACTATTTATTTATTCACGGGGGCTCTTTTGGGTTTGGCTATAATATGGTAATATGTATACCGGCAGTGTATCCCTTTTGTGCTCGAATTATTTTTTGGAAAAGCCTGATTACTAAGAAGTGAGTAATGATCATAAGATGGAGAAGTGATGGAGTGACCGGGACTTGAGAATGGAGAATCTACTGTGGAATTAGCATATATGAATTCTGAACAGATATACGTAAGTTGTGAATATATTATTTTCTTTATATCCGAACATTTTGTTGAAAATAGTAACAGTTCATAATTCTATCACAGTTTCTCATTCCAACTGGGTTTTGCATTATGCAATAGGGCAGTTTTGAAGAAAAAAAAACAGTTTGGGGAATATTTTCTTTTTATCCTATAGGCCTGTGAAAAAATCATTCACTGTGATTGCTTTGTGACATAACTCTTAATATATAGAATGAGCGAATACGAGTGGTTATATAGAGCATCTGCAAATTATTTTTAAGTGTACTAGTGTCTTTTGGCAAGACATAAATCCACGTTTTCCACTCTCCACCCAGGTGTTGAATGGGTACTTGGCAGGATTTATTCCTTGAAATGCACTGTGCGCTGATTACGGCTGCCCGAGCCAAAGCTATAGGGTAATAATACACTTTGGAAGCGCATAGAGACGACATATCATAATGTGATATGCGCCATACAAGAACGGTTTATTATTATTAGTTTTATTATTGCTATTATTATTATTATTATTATTATTATTAAGGATATTATTCAAATTGATGTTGTTTTTGTTGTATTATGGCACCTTTGGCACAAAAAGGTCCTGTGTGCGTGTTACGGGCCGCTCCCTGCCCGTATCCCAGGTTCCCTGCCTTATATTTAAGTAGACAGCACAACAACAGATAACTCTGGAAAACCGGTTGTAAGTTAATAAAACTCCATGTTGAATCTCTCCTTTTGGTCTCGATCGTCACAATCGATCTCGACCTATTGAACTCGCCCTCATCACACTCCCCTCCATAAAAACATACTTCGGAGTGTAACGAAGAAAGTATGTACATAAAATCTCAACACAGAAACTTTGTATAAACGAACACGTTATAACTTAGAACCTTATACGAAAATATACATTTTTCGTCCCGGTTAGTAAAATTCTATCTATCGATCCCTTTAGAATGAATCGATTCAAATACAGTCGTTTTCAGCAATAATGTGATCTAAATATAATGCAAAAGGCATAGAAACGACTGTAGAGCATCTAAACACAGTATTCGCTTGATAGCTGATCCTAAAAATAGCACAATTAAGCCTCATTATAAATGCAGAAATTGTGTTCTAGAGTTAAACATGTAATAACATAGAGTGTGAACACAATTCCATGTCTTTAAACTTAATGAATTAGCATGTAAATTTGCTAGGAGACATATAAAAGCAATCAACTTGATATATAACTGCAGTATTGCTCAGAATCCTCCCTTGATGCAAGTAATGTAAGAATTATTACAAAAGTAAATACATGTACAACAAAATAAAATCGCATAGAAGTTAAGACATCAAATGGGTTTTCAGTACATGTATCATTATGTACAGGCATATACCATTACTGATGCTTCCTTGCAATTTTAAGCAAAATATCTTTTCATACAATGCAACAATCAATAAACAACCTTCAGCAACATTAGACCTGGCTGAAAAATATGACAACAATGATCATCACAATATATATGATCTATAAAAGTTTCCACCATTAATGCAAACTTGTACACATTGATAACAAAGATATTTTAGTTGGTTAGGCACATAAATTGTCCACTCTGTTTAACACATGAATTCCACAGACCCAAAATATGAGAAAATTCATATCTTTTTTGTGATTCTCAAAACAGACAAAAATCCATTTCATTCCACATTTCCTGTAGTTAATAACAACATGCAACATAGTTTGCATAAGATATAAATTGAATTTATATAATGTATTTCCTGTTTTAACTTTGACAAACATGCACAAACAAAAGGAGAAATCATTTGTTTCTCTCTTCCTATCCCTCCATAATTGTGCCAAAGGAGTTTAACACCAAAATACTGTCATGCATGTTCCTTTTTCAAAACAAAAAACAGTTATCATTTCATGTACAAAAATACATTGTACAAAATATATCTGGAAGGCAAACATGAGAAAAACATAAAACTTTACACTGAGTCCAATAAGTCTCTGTTTGCAATAGTTTGTGATTATCAAAGAATCAAAGTTCAAAGTTCTGGTTTTCTTCTTCACGTGCAATTCCAGTTTATTCACAAAAAATGTTCAACTGTCCAAGCCCATGTAGATTATTTCACACTAGGGTAGTTCACTCTCCCATAGGATTGTTGAAATGTTTAGTACAATTCTGTCCAAAGATTACACGCGAGATAAAGCGTCTGCAATAACATTGTCCTTTCCTGGCACATGTTGAATGTCCAAGCTGTACTCCTGTAGCAGCAAACTCCATCGTCTTAGTCTTTAGTTTTTGTTTTTCATTTTGTTGACAAATGTCAGGGGGTTATGATCAGTTAGTACCCTGACTGGATGTTGAGATCCACTGACGTACACGTCAAAATGTTCAAGTGCAAGTATCAAGGCTAGTGTTTCCTTCTCAACAGTAGAATAGTTCTTCTGACTTGCACAAAATTTCTTTGAGAAGAATGATATGGGACGGTCGACTCCAGCTGCATCTTGTTGAGTCAACACGGCACCAGCATCCACATCACTCGCATCCACCACGAGGCCGAATGGCTGGTTGAAATCCGGAGCCATCAGTACAGGGTTGACTAGCATCATGGAGTCCGGTGCTCCTAGCAACGGACGGCCAAAGGGGATTGGTTGTTGGTTGGAGCCGGCGTCTTCACACAGGGGGTGAGGTGAAGGTCCCATCTTGTCTAAGAACACCTGGGCCTCTCCTGCCGGATCCTCCTTCCACCTCTGTAGGGGTCCTGCCGCTGCCTCAGCAGAGAATGGCTTGACTCCGCCACATTCAACAATGCCTATATGACCAGGAAATTGCCTCTCACTACTTGTGAAATCCTCTGTCATATTATTCACTGCTAACTGTGCAGCAGACAACTGTTGAAACAACATCACCTTCCTCTCAACATGCTTCTCACATGTGTTAGGATTAGTCACAAAATTGTCAAGATAGGCTACACATCCTTTCAAACCGGTAACCAACTCATTCACCATCCTCGATAACATCGTTGGATCCTCTTTCATACTCAACGATAATGGATTTGATTTTTCCTCAAACTGGGCAAGATTAACAGAATTTGACTTCCAATTGAACCCTGGATTCTGAACATCAACATTCAAATCGACATCCAACTCACAGTCATCACTCTTAGTCTTAGTCTCAGGCTCTATGTGATCTGTCACACTTCTCTCTCGGCACGTCTCATTGTTCTCTTGATCATCAACCATGGAAACGACTACATCAGCCGCTCTTACAACAGGGCTTTCACTCACCACAGGACCCGACATTGAAACTTTGTCTCCTGCAAGATCATTTCCCAAAATAATCGAGACACCCAGACCCTGTACCGGAAGTGACTTCTGCACTCCAAAGATTACTTCTCCCGAGACCAGATCAGAACACAAATCAACAACATGAAGGGGTACTTGAACAAATCCACCCACTCCCTCCAACAACACACTAGAGTCGGTAGAAGAAGATTCACCAAAAGGCAGTACACTATCTAGGATCAGAGACTGAGCTGCACCAGTATCTCTAAGAATCTTGACCTTTCTGGCATATTCACATCCCACCAAAGACACATATCCAACTGATATGTACGGTTCATACTGCGCTTGAACCTTCGCAAAGTCAACTGACTTTATTCTATTGTGCCGAGCACCACACTCACCACTTTTCCTAGATTGCAGGACATGATTCACCAATCCCATCGGTTGTGCATTTTCTTTGTCCTTTTTCGCTTTTAGAACAGGACAACTAGACTTGAAATGCCCTACTTTCTTGCAATAATAGCAACTCTTGTCACTGTTCGCAGTCTCTCCATCAGACCCACTCTTGTCATCCTCACTCTCTGTCAGATCTTGTTTCCTACCGTTTTTCTGACCATGACCATGGCTTTTACGGAAACTAACGCGAGTATTCTGTGCACCAGACCTATAATTGCTATGGCTATGAGTAAGAACATACTCATCGGCGAGACTTGCCGCTTTACCCAAATCTGACACCCTTAGTTCCTCCAGGTGTGAACGCACCTCCTGAGGCAATGACCTCTTAAATTCCTCCAGGAGTATCAACTCACGCAGCTCCTTGAATTCCGTAACTTCAAGCGACTGACACCATCGGTCAAACTTAATTTCTTTTGTTTTCACAAATTCCCTATGCGACTGTGATTCAACTTTTAGTGAATCTCTAAACTTTTGACGATACGCTTCCGGAACGAGCGCGTAGGCATGCAAAATAGCATTTTTCACCGTGTCATAATGACACACTTCTTCATTAGACAAAGCCGAATATGCATCACGAGCTTTACCTTTCAGTTGCGACTGCAACAAGTGTGACCATTTCTCACGCGGCCAATCCAAACTCTGAGCAACTTTCTCAAAATGGAGAAAATACCTCTCCACATCTGTTTCCTTAAACACTGGAACCATCCGAACATGCTTTGAAACGTCAAAACGAGGCTGACCCTGCCTAACCTGCTCTCTCTCATCAGCACTTGCTCGCTCCCTTTGCAACACCACTTGTTCTCGCTGCAACTGAACTCTTGCTATCTCAAGCTCAAGTTCTCGTATGCGTACTTGGTCTGAAACCGACCTATCAGTAGACTGAGAATCTACCGGGGATTGAGAACGTGGAGAAGTCTGTTCCGCCTCCTCAAAAGGCAACACCTCTTCCTCTATCAGAAATTCAAGAACTGAATTCAATATGCTGGATTTCAGCATATACTGTTTTACACCAGGAACTTCATAGTGAGCTGCTAAAGCCAACAAATCACTCTTCCTCAATGAGCGCAATTGCTCTGCAGATGGACCTCTTTAATACAAATTCTCCTACCGAAAATCCATCAGCCATCATGCACAATCTAGTTATTCAACAAAACCTAGAAAACTAGACACTTGGCCACTATACACACAACCAAAACCCTTCCAAACAGAAGGAACCTAGTTTCTAAAATATGAAAGAAACTAACCTGACTGCTATACACACAGCCAGACCTCAGTCAAACTGAAAAACCTAGTCTACATAATATACCGTGAAACTAGTAGCATAGAACCTGGCCCTTGGCTGTTATACACACAACCCACCAGAAACAACCTAGATTTTTCAATTCCCGAGAAAGCTATCATCCATGGCTGTCATAAACCCCAGCCACAAAATTCCACTAAACCAAGTGAAAAAATATCCTGGACGTCACTACCTCATTCACGGCCCGTGCGAGAATTCAACCACACCGGGAGATAAGCCGCACCACCATGCACAACGTGCTATACACACACGCCGCATCAAGCCAAAAGTACCAACGGCAAAAATAACCCACGTTGAGCTCATATACCGTCTCAACGTTTATCACCATTCAGTAATCATGAACCAAGACTCAGAGGCAAACAACCAGCAGATAACAGACTGAAAAGTCCAACAAACTGTCTTACAAACTGTAAAATACCGAAACACAAGCAAAAACTCTGTTTCAAGCACACAAGCGCGAGCTAGTGAGTAGCGCAACACCGTGGAAACCACACGGCATGGTCAGCGACCACCAACAAACACACATACACGCAGCGTGTATACATGCAACACACATTACGCTACCGCAGCGAATGCAAGGCGACGAAGATCGACCACGGCGGGAAATGTCAACAACATACTTACAAAAAACCGGCCAAAAACACACAATTGTCTACAGGAAAACAACCAGTAGACTGCCGACACAAGCCCCCATTTTGTTACGGGCCGCTCCCTGCCCGTATCCCAGGTTCCCTGCCTTATATTTAAGTAGACAGCACAACAACAGATAACTCTGGAAAAAGGTTGTAAGTTAATAAAACTCCATGTTGAATCTCTCCTTTTGGTCTCGATCGTCACAATCGATCTCGACCTATTGAACTCGCCCTCATCACAGTGCCAGTCACTGTAAAAATCAGACGTCACATTGGTCATAAGGTGTGGTCAAAGATAGTTTACTTTATGAACTTACGTATACTTAAACTAAGTCTTCAAAAACCACAAACAAGAGAGTGAAGTTACTAAAGACTTTCTGGTTCAATAACAATATTTACAAATTCTGGTATTCATATTCAAATTGATACGATTTGACCATAAAAGTAATTCAAATGGGATAAGCGATTTTGCACGGTTAGAACATTCCAACATTTAATTGTAAGCATAGGACCTTTTTTTTGGATTAGCTTATCCGCTATCCTGTCAAAAATAATACCTTGTTTTAAATATGAACTACCAAGCCATTCTTTGATTTGAATTATTTTTCCGTTTCAAAATAAGCATATATTATAATAATATGAACATTTATATAGCGCCGGTATCCGCCAGGCTCTGACGCTCATGGCGCTTTACAATTTAACAATAATGAACAAATATATACATGTATATCGAATTCTTACACTAAAGTAGAGTTATATGTACACTAAAAACATAAATTATAACTGTATTCATTAAATAGGACTGTTTCGAAAAAGATGGGTTTTTAGAGCAGATTTGAAGTCATGAAGGGATGCAAGGCTACGAATACTGAGTGTAGTTTATTCCATAGGGACGGACCAGAATGAGAAAAAGCTCTATCCCCCCAGGAAGTGCGTGTTCTAGGGACAACTAATAAGGAGGATTGAGATGAACGAAGACGTCTTGTAGGCTTATACTTAACAATCAACTTCATATTGTAGGAAGGAGCAGACTCGTTTAAGGAACGAAAAACTAGCAGCAACAACTTAAAAATGATTCGGTCACGTACTGGGAGCCAGTGGAGAGTTTTGAGAATGGGGGTAATGTGAGTTCTACGAGGAGAAAGTGTGACAATACGCGCAGCAGTATTTTGTAGTTTCTGGAGACGAACGAGTTGCGTGTCAGGGAGCAAATAGAGGATACATATGATATTATGATACATATGATATTATGATACATATCGATTCAATGATTAAATATAAAACAGTATTAATCGATGGGAATATTTTCATTAAGTAGTCTTGTAATTATATATGATCAAAAAGCCACTAACTAAAGCCACTAGCTAAAGCCAGGTTAATAATATCCAAATCCCTTTGGAAGCGCAAATAGAGACGTTATATCATAATGTGATATGCGCTATACAAAAACGGTTTATTATTATTATTATTGTTATTATTATTATTATTGTTATTATTATTATTATTAAGGGTATTATTCAAATTGATAGGATTTGACCATAAAGTAATTCAATGGGATAAGTAATTTTCAGGGTTAGACCATTCCAACATTAAATTGTAAGCATAGGAACTTTCTGGCCTTTTTTATTAGCTTATCCGTTATTCTGTCAAAAATTAATACCTTGTTTCAAATATGAACTAGCAAGCTAATCTTTGATTTGATTTGAATTATCTTTCCGTTTCAAAAGAAGCATATATGATACATATCGATTCAATGATTATACATAAAACAGTGTATTAATTGATGGGAATGTTTTCATTAAGAAGTTTTGTAATATATAATACAAAATAAGTTTTTTTTAAGAGTTTAATGTTAGGATGAAGAGGGTTAAGCGAATCATTAATATAAACAAATCTTTTATTTAACTAACCTTCATTTAATACAAAATGGTTTTGGTCAGTCACGCCGTAGACACGCATAATTATCCATTGTTAACAATAGAAAGTGTGTTCGTATCTACGCCACTTTTATCAGTTAAATAATTATTTGAATCAAATGCAATTTCGGCAGCATTTTCTCTATCAACATAGCAAGTTTTCATAGAGTCTGCCGGCTTTTTCAAACGTTTTTTTTCTGGCAGGATCCTTCCATATCAAATTACTTCCGTTTCTTAAATACGGCACTTTTACCAAGAAATGCAGAATACTAGACCCCTTCAAATAGGGGAGCAGATAAACTTGTTTATCTTTTAACTTCATGATAATTACATATTTAGTATTTGAATTTTGTAATATTTGTTATTTTGTAATATTTTGCAAGTGTTAACTGTGTTTCTCTTTATCCTCTATCTTTATTCTCTTGCAAATATTACAGTATGTTGGACTTACATTACATTGCATATTCTCAATGGAAGTATCTTACTTGTATATGATGAGTAGTAGCAGAAGAAATCTAGGATCTGGACATCTTGTATGTTTTAATTGTTCATTAAATGTTTCCCCTTCACGTATGTTTGTTCCGCTAACTTCGTGAGAGGGACCATTTGTGACCTTCCACGACAAAACGACCAATAAATCGCAATTGGAGTTCTAGAGTAAACAGCTGAAAAAGACTGTTTGGGGTGAAAATATTTATTTTAAAGTTTTGGTATTTTCTGAAAGTATAGATATTAATCTACCATCTGACAAAATTTCGGAGTAAAATACCATATTGAAATATGTTTGTACTCTCATTCAAAATGATCATTTTTTTCATGGACATTCAAACTTTGTGAGTCAGCTTGCTAGGATGGTACTTCACATCGGTTTTCTGGTATAACTCAAAAACTTTGCAGTGTCGGATATTCAAAATCTACAGAAGGAAAGAAATATATCTATTCTAAAGGTATGGAAAGTTTCAACCAAATCCAATCAGTACTTCACAGTGTAGGCTTTGGAGTTTTGACTCAACCTTTTGTGCGAAAAACAATAGGACACAGATTAGGCACTGTTCAATGGTCACTCTTCTTTAGAGCCTGTTTTCTTTATTGTTTTGGTCATTAGCCTGTCTGACACTCAGACATTCTCATTGCAGTTTATAAGGGTTTGCTTAGTCTATACAAGACAAGTTGTATATCATTTTAAAGCTTAGAATCTAAGCTTTCAAACTGTGCTGAAATTAAAAAAACGAAATTTCCGACTTATTGGTCGTTTTGTGGTGGAGGTTCACATTTTGAAATGTTAATGAGAGAATCACTGAACCGTTCAATGAGCACCGCCGGGACTGACTTGCATCGATAATTACCACCTCTCATGCGATAATGACGAAAACATCCCTCAAAGTATTAGGCGGGTTCACACGTAGATCGATAGCATCGATGCTATCTAGGTTTCGAGACTATTTGGTCATGACCAGATAGTATTAAGACCAAACGCTGTCTCAACGCAGAAAGTCTGGCAGCGAGTTTGGCAGGAGTAAATGAGTCTCAGGATCCAGCGACAAAGCATCGATGCTTTGCGGTAGACCACCCACCGCGCTTGTGACTATTTGTAACGTGAACGCAATCGCTGCTTCACTCACTGCTATCTTCACTCGCAACTTCGCATGATATGACCCCTGTGCACAAACTTCCGTATGTTTTGACCATACCAATTATACTCGGGTCACCGTGTGTGGCACAGTAATTGTCTTTCTATAATTCCTGCAAAATAATTCCTCAATTCAACCTTCCTAATCCTCGTACCTGAACTCCTTATTCAAACATGACACAACACATTAAACACGCCTTTATACCATCAAGTATTAATGGGATAGCCTTGCCCAACGACTAGGAGCCGCTCGTTTAATGCAATATCGACGTGATTGCAAAATGCGCATTCGAAATAGATCTGTACATGTATACACAAATGTTATGACCACAACTAAATAGGCCCTAACAGTTATTCTGCGACAAGTAGGCCCAGGGTAAAAAACCAGAGATAAAACTCACTAAGAAAAAACTCTGGAAAACCTTCGGATCCACTTTTGCACAATAAAAAAAATTCACAAATTTTCACAATAAAAACAAATTAAAAATTTGTCGTGATGAAAGAGCAAGCTAGAATGACTCCTCAAACATCTTCTACCACATCCTAATGCTCGTAGCCCGCACCACCTGCGGATAACATTCTTGCATTTTAATCACCTCTTACTCTTGGACAACAACCAAGCGTAAGTATGCATACATTAACGAGACAAACAACATTTACCTGCGATACAAACGTAACGCAGGTAAATAATAGTCTTTCTATAATTCCTGCAAAATAATTCCTCAATTCAACCTTCCTAATCCTCGTACCTGAACTCCTTATACGTACATGACACAACAAATTAAACACGCCTTTATACCATCAAGTATTAATGGGATAGCCTTGCCCAACGACTAGAACTCAAAGAACGGGAGCAGAAGCTGAGAAGAATGACAATTAAATTGTGTGCACTTAAGAATTTTGTTCCAGATGTTCTCAATTTGACAAAAAATGATAAAAAAATAATCAACTTAAATACCAATTATGTACATTTACTTGTCTATACGACAAAATATTTCTATGTCTTTGAGTGAAATAAGGCTGTATCTATCTTTTTATCTTGTATATTTTCCTTTTTAGAATAAATCCACAGAATTGTTTTTTTAAATAATTTTACTTATTATCATATATATATATATTTCTTAACTAACTTGTTTCGTCTGATTCTAAACAAAACAATCTCTCGCCTACAAATGTCTAGTTTCAAACTGTACAGAATCATGCTGAACATGCTCATCGTGCACTTCATAATCATGGTATAATGAATTACATTGACCATGAGAAATGAAAACTGATATGTCCATCTCATATAGCACTCCCCTCCTACCAGGATTTTACTATTCTGTACATTTTCTTTATTCATTAATAATGTATCACAACCAATGCCATAATCCGTTCATACATATATTCTTTTCTCTCTCTTTTTTTAAATATATAACATTTTTCAGTGTGTTTGTGTATTACAAAATAACACACAGAATTACATTATACACAAAATAAAATATTTTGGGCTCTCCAGTATAATAAATATATGATATTCGTTCAGAAACGAAAACCTCCGCAGCTAGCACACGCATGTCGACCTTCGAAGGCTCGTCAAAAACCTCAATGACTACATGAACGAAGCCATCGTCCATGGAAATGATTTTCCGCCTCTTCACTTATCCACCTACCGCGTCTGTTACGTAACCATTTTGACTCCAGTGAAATTGCTAAGACAGACGTCAGTCATATCAAAGAGCTTGTCAGATCAGACGCCTGTGACCTGTAGTACACCTCCGTCGAGTATTTTAATGATTGTGAATGCTGCAAAAAATAAACCAAAAAACAAAACACCTCTTATCCCCACTAATCTGACTCAGGCCTCCATGCTATGACGAAATCCCGTCAGACCCTGCAAGATGTAGTGTCGTTCACTGCACTTTGCCCATCCTCCATGTTGTCACATCAGCCTGAAAATAACAAAAATAGGTGTGCACTTTGTAGCAAATGGATTGAATTCCAAAGTCCAAGAGCACCATAAGGAACATATCAGAGCATTGATTGCATCACTAAAGAACTGACTTTCAAACCGATAAGCATGATATCACCTGAATTAAATAATGTGATACCCGGTTTAATTCTATCATTTTCTCTCTTATCCTTCTTTGTTCTAAGTCATTTTAGACTTTCCAAACTTGATGATGTGATAGAGGATTTACTTTCCGACCCAGACACCATCATTTACATTTTCATTATTAATTTAACTCGCATTTTATTCACTATTAAATTATCTCAGATTCGTATCTAGTTTTGAGACATTTTCTTAAGATGTCAAACCCAGCCAGCACATCTGGTATTATGGAGAAGTGTTCCCATTTTCCTCAATATTCATTCCAATCTCTCAACGATATCAATATGCTCCGATAAAAATATGTCAAAATACCATATGGGAGTCACAATGACTTGGCCTTGATTATTCAGTGAACACTACGAAGCCGTGTTTTAGTAATACATGTATATTTCGATCCTGACTTGCCAATAATATGCAGTTAGTCTAAAATCGTGAAAAAATCCTTCTGTAAATGTACAAAGTTTTCCATGCAGAATTATTTTCTGCAAATATATAGCTTCCCCAACCTTCAGAAATGAATTTAATGACCAATTTTAATCTTGCTCAGTAAAATAAAACAGATTTGCACAATCCATTTATATTTCTTTCATTGACTTACATAATATCTTCTGAACTTATGAACACGTATATCACGCTGTAAGTCCACAAACTTACAACTTTCAAAGGAGAGTCTTCTGCAGTCCGCCTCCTCAAACCTTTTACAATGAATTCTCATGATGATTTCTGACTTTGTTCAATAAAATTGCACTTGCACCAATCACTGATATCCCTTTCGTAAGGATTTCCCAGTCCAATTGGGACTTATAAATATTCTATTTTTTTTTACCTTTACACTTCAACGTATCCTGACGCATGCACTCATGCACTCATTAAATGTTTTCTCTCCAATAAATCATTGGATATTCCAATGTTGAATTGCAGTAGCGTTACAAAATCCTTTTCCACAAATTTCAAAGCTTCTATAAATTTCTGATCACCACTCCTAACTAAAAGTTTTCTCAATTCTTTTAGTGTACGTAATGAGCCCGTCCTTCCAGGCGTTATAATAGGGACTTTTAGAATTGCGCGTCCACTTAGTCGACTTGTACGCAAGGACATCATTCTACGCCACTGCGCATGCGCCACTCGCCCTCTCCCTGTCCTCCTCCCTGACTTGCAAAATCGAGAACGTGTTCACTTCGTTTTTGCGGTGCTCCGAAATCTTCGACGAGATTCACGTATATGACGCCACCAGAACAGCTCAACTATTATGCTCATCCGTTGACTGTGTACTTCCGGTTGACGTCGACGGTACGTACACGTCGAGTGAAATCTAAAATGATCAGAACTGTAGTCAACATGGGCAGTCGACGACGTTGACATGCGCGAATTAGTCGACTGGGACGAAGTACTAGTGCACTGCTTCTAAAAGTCCCTAATATTGCCATTCACACACAAAGCCTCGAGCTCTCGCGACACAGAGCCTAAATGGATCATTCTATATCCCAGTGATGCCTGTGTAATCTTCCTTCCAAAGAAGAAACTCCGTCACCACGGTCACAACAAATCAATCAATGCACAGGTTCATTACCACACCCTGTATATTTTCAGTTTTCTCAATACCTAATATCGTTAGTGTACCTGCGTACACCTCGCCATTCCAGGCGGTACTCGAGCCATTCACAAGGCTTCTAGCTCTCTCCACCATCGAGCCCAACTGAATCCTCTCATTTTTTAAACAAAATTCGAAGATTCTTTTTCCACAAATTTCAAAGCTTCTGTAAATTTCTGATCACCACTCCTAATTTTTTCTCAATTCTTTTAGTGTACGAAATGAGCCCGTCGTTCCAGGCTGTATAATCATGCCATTCACAAGGCCTCGAGCTCTCGCCACAGAGCTTAAATGAATCATTTTATATCCCAGTGATTTCTGTGTAATTTTCTTTCCAAAGAAGAAAGCTCCGTCACCATGTTCACAACAAAATCAATCAATACACAGGTTTATTAGCATACCCTGTATACTTTTATTTTTCTCAAAACTGTTATCGTTAGTGTACCTGCGTACACCTCGCCATTCCAGGCAGTACTCGAGTCAATCACAGGGCTTCTAGCTCTCTCCACCATAGAGCCCAACTGAATCCTCTTATTTTCGGAACAGAATCCGAAGATTCTTTCAATTTTCTTCCCCTACACTCTTAGAAATGTTGGGTAAATGCCACTGGGTAAATGAAGGTTGGGCATAGGTTGGTTAAATCTTGCTCAACTTTTACATGCATTTACCCAACATTGGTCAAAAATAAGAATGAAATTGGTAAAGTTTACCCAAAAGTTGGTCGGACTCATAAGGAACCTCATGTTGGGTAAAATTTGGGTAAAATTTTGCCCAATATTTCTAAGAGTGTAAGCAAAGCTCCACTACCTCAAGAGCTGCATTATGAGACCACACAGTCTTGCATTAACATACTGAATTATGTACGTGCATTCCCCTGTCATCAATTTACTATTCCGAGGCTTATTAATGCTCATTACACAGGAAACGGAATCTCATGAAGTTGGTTTCAATTTGTTCAGAAAATATATAGCTCCCCGTGGATGAATAAAGGGTATATTTCAAAATTCGGTCAGGCTGAGGTCTTTAAATATATATTATTTGCGGACGACACATCTGTCTACTTAACAGGGAATGGTACTGACAATCTTATAACTACCATGAATGCACAACTGGAATACATGGATACATGGATGAAAGTAAACCATATGATCTTGAATGTTGAAAAAACAAAATATAAGATATTTGGTACCGCAAGTATGTAAACAAAGATGTTAACCACATGCTATTGTTGTTTAGAATTAGCCCAGTCCAGTGTGTTAAAAAAGTTAACTTTCTAGGTGTTAAAATATACGAAAAACTTACATGGAATTCGCATATTTCACAATTGCGTAATAAACTTGCAAAAAGCATAGGAGTTCTCAATAATTTAGCTTTTTATCACAAGATGTCCTCAAGGTCTTATACCATTCCTTTCTTACATATTTGGGTTACTGCATCGTGGTTTGTGGGTTTGCTTGTAAAAGCAATTTAAGCCGCATAAATGTCTTACAGAAGAAAGCTATTCGTATTGTAACTCACTCCAATAGCTGTCTTCTACTTAACCTTTGTTCAAAAATATTAATACTTTACCAATTCATGAAATGTGTCAATAATAAACAGTTCTGAAAAAGGACTTTGTCTTACGTGGCCGATTGCCAGCCTAAAATGGCGATTATCATGGGATATTTGCCTGTTGCCATGGTTACGGACACTATTTTCGCGAGGGCTCCTTCCTTAAAATCATTTTATAAACCATCAGGAAGCTTCCCAAAAGGGTGGTGCTTTTGAACGTCATGAAATAGGATTTTGTCTTACTTGGCCGAAGACCAGTTATCTTGGATATTTGCCTGTTGCCATGGTTACGGACATGTAAGCCAGTTCGTAATTAGTATACAAATGACCTTGAAATGACCCTAGTTAGTACGCGCACGCGCATCTATTTTGGCCGACGCGCTGCTTGTTAAACAACTAAAATCCATAGAGTTGCAATGTGTGTATGTAACTCTATGCTAAAATCATACTAGTAATATGACATCGTATAAAGGTCACTTGTACACTGTAAAAACTAAATTGCTACTTTTAGGGGCATGTATAGTGACTGCACCTGAAATGCTGTTTTAGCACTTGTAGTGTGCTAATTTACCAGCAAAAAAGGAAAAAATGTGACCGTGGCGGGCCTCGAACCAGGTTCCGCTGATTGAGAGGCGCTGACGTTATGCCTAGTGTACATTTGCTACGGTCATCGTACGATGGATTAGTCTACGATTTTCCTTGCGATTTGGGGGACATCGTAGGTGCCCAGGGCTACGATTTTTATGTTTACATTATTTACGGTCATCGTGCGATTTCATGTACTGGGTATCGTAGAGGGGCCAAAGACAAAGCCGTACAGAGGCTGTACGGAGATCGTACAGAGATTGTACGGAGGTCGTAGGGAGATCGTGCCATTTCTTTACGATGCTTTTTGCTCCCCTGTTGAAAAAAAATCGTACGCTCTCTGCATGATCAGCGCAAGGCCTCCGCACAATGACCCTGCGCTGATCCTACGAAGTTTTTAAGGGCTACGATCCTACGATTTTGAAAAATTTGTATAACTCCGCGCTAAACAAAATCGTAGAGGCTACGGAGACCGTGAATCCATACGAAAATCGTACGCTCGTCGTATGCCACCCCAGGGAGATGGTGCGATTAGAGGGTTACGATCAGTTTACGGTCACCCTACGATGATCGTAGACCAAATGTAAATGGGGCATTGCCGATAGACTAACGAATGCTTCTTGCAATCCAGTTTAGTCATGGGAGTCAAGTAGAACTATGTGGAGTCGTAAATTCACTATGTAACAATATGATCTGCTCTAAATCGTACGATGTGAGTTAGTCTAGCGGTAATGCCAGCAATTCTCGATGAGCGGACCCTGGTTCGAGGCTCCCCAAAATCATGATTTTTTTAAAATGAATGTTTAGCAGTTTAAGGAGCCGGTCCAGCTCCCGTGAAAGTGCTGAAATAGCACGCTGTGTGCATTACAATAGCACTCTGAGTGCAGTCCCTATGCATGCCCTCAAAAAGTGCTATATACAGCACTTCAGTTTTTACAGTGTACTAGGTACAAATTTATGACTTAGTTTATCTGCACATGCGCAAATTGGAATTACGAACTGGCTTATTATCGAACATAAGAAATCTATTCACCTTGAATTCTGCAGATTGAATCTTACAATACTGAATCATGTGTTCCGTCTTCAAAATCCTTACACATTAGATCGTGTTATATTCCAGGGGTACATGACTGTAACACGTGGTATCAACATGCCTAAATATTCTATTCAATTCATTTCATTGGTGTTATCACACTCGCAGTCAGAGGCAGCGGAACGTTGGACAATGTATTTCCTTAGAAGAACGAGACTAATCCCTATTTACATATAGGAATGTATTTGCAGGTTGAATGACCATAGGTGTGGTGCAAGGGTGAGAAGAAATGAATCGTCATTGACTTTGCTCGATTTCTCAGCGGCGGACGTTGTTAAATCGTCCGGATGAAAAATTAGCAGATTGCATAATAATAACTGGATAATCATATCACAGTGAAATTTACTTTTAAAGCAAAAATACATTGATAAGATGTATAAAGTATGAAGTAAGAAGTAGCATGAAGTAACTCAAAAAAACTCGCACGTGTTTTGACCTCCGTCGTTGCCATCGAAGCTATGTCCAGCCCTATATATAAAGTTGATGTTTATATTATATGTATATTTGCTTTTCAAGTATTCACAGGGATTAGGGTTGCGTTTTATGAAATATTTTATTCACGTTTGATGGATGTATTATGGAATAAATGCCTCTGATCACAGTTCTATAAAGTATAGCATTATAATGTCATTAAATCATGAACAAGTATTATATAGCATAGACAAACACACTCCCTATAATCTTTAGTTTCAGTAATGATTTTTATCAACCGTGGCGGATAACAGTATCAGTGTGTTTTACATCATGGACCTACCAGCGAAGGTCCATGTTTACATTTAGGCACTTGACACGTATCATTCATAAGATGTAGTGGTATAAAATAATGATTAATTTCGTCCCTAAGTTAAAAAAAAAAAACTTTAATGATCACATGCACATGACGTAACGGACAAACAAATTAGCCACGTGTCTGATGCAATATACCAGATATCTATATAATATTTTTCTCTCTCTACATATATATTACGCTAATGATTTAAGCCCTTGTTTTGGTTCGAAGAGGCGCCTCCCCTGGCTCTTTCGGTCCCCACCTTTTGGTACCCACGGGCGGGGAATGGTTCTTAGAGGGTTGGGAGGCACTTTTTAAGGGCTGACGTGCCGCCCATATTCCATAAATTCATTTCTAAACATTGAATATCCGGAGGGGGTAATAATTCTGCCAACCCATGAAGCTGGTTTGTAACTTCATGCCCAATTAACCCATAGTTATCACAGTTATGTGATAACTCCTTGGTTTCACGCATAGAGTTACATCATTTGTAGCTTCATGGTTACATACACACAGTTTAGTGTGTATGTAACTCTATGGTTTCACAAAATCTGCCCCTACTTCAATCTGCTTTTTAAATCAGCAAGTGATTTACGCGGATAATGTACAGGTCTCTATGGTGAAGGTGAAGGGGAGGAACATGTAACTGTTAAATGTAAAAAAAAAAGGGGGATTTCTGCCACTTCATATCTTAGGACTCTTTGTTTCAATTTAATTTATTTCTACTTTTTACTTATATCAAGGAAGCATATACTAGGGTAAACTTCCTTTTGCGACACCCTCCCGAAATGAAAACAATATAGGGTTAGGGTTGGGGTTAGGGTTTAGAGTTTAGGGTTTCGGGTGTACGTAACCGCAAACTTCGGTGGCTGTTGCATAAATCATTCCTATTATCAACAACTAAATTGACATGAAAATGGCCTTCATACTGTTGGAAAAAGTTATTGCATATCGCCTCAAATATATTATTCATTCCCTTATGACAGACTCAACCGATCTGTAGACATCATTCGGGGGAGGGGAGGTGTGGGAGATCACGTCACTTGTAAAGAAGGAGCCCCTCCCCACAACCAAATCAACCAAAATTTCCTTCGAAAATATTTCCACTTTGATATGATACGTATAGGATATTACTCCCGTCTCCCCTCGCGCTGGGTTGACGGGAGGGTAGTAGGGAAAAGTCAATCCGTCGGTCCTCCCAAGACCCATATAAGGGGGCCACAATCCCCCTGAAAAGATAATCACAATAAATTCCTATTATCCTCATTTTTGCATCCTTTACAAGGGACGTACCTCTAATTATGCACGTTATGTTTTCATGGCCTTAATTTCTCTGAGTATTAAACCACAAAAATATGGAAAGATCAAATCGTTCCCTCTAGGTATATGCATGGATATTCCACTCGAACATAATTACATCCATATCATTTAGTCTTCATCAAGATGAAAATGTATTTTCTTCAGAACTCTGCAAGCTTTGGATAAATAACACATGCTCACATGTTGTAAATACTTCTTGGAAAAAGATATCTTTACCCGACTTTTTTTAAATTCACTTGATTAATGCTGTCAAATATACGGTACGGTGATTAATCATAAACACAGCTAGCGCTCGTGGATTTCCACGGGCTGCTTCTGCTAGTTATATATTATGTGTAAGGATATACAACAGCTCTGGCACCTTTCATAGAAATACATACAATGTGAAAGGAAATGTTAGAATAATATATATATATATATATACACTAAAGGAAAAAAGAAACTTATAAAAGTTCAAGAGATCACCAAATTAAATTCTCTGCATGGAAATGTACCAAATTTGGATATAATGTTGATTCAATGCATGGCTTTAAATGACAGTCAATAACAAAAAGTTTTCTTCAATGCCACAAAAGAAATGTGCACTGAAACAAAGGACTCTCTAATCCCAAAGTCACAAAGATAAACTGCAGTCTTGTACACCATATGCATGTCAATGAATGAAACAAAAGAATTTCAAAAGGGATTTGCACCCCTCGAGCAAGAGGATATTGATGTTCTGCCATGGTTCGCCCGTTCACCAGACCTTTCCCCAATTGAACATCTCTGGGAAGAGCTTGGTCGACGTGTGTCAAGGCGTGACAATCAACCCATCAATAGGGAGACGCTCATTGCAGCACTGCAAGAGGAATGGAACAATGTTCCCCAGGCTACCATCGCGAATCTGATCGGAAGCATGCGAAGACGGTGTACAGCTTGCCAGCAAGCTAGAGGTGGACATACTGGCTATTAATCTGTTTGGATATGAACTTGCAAATCCCTTTTGAAATTCTTTTGTTTCATTCATTGACATGCATATGGTGTACAAGGCTGCAGTTTATCTTTGTGACTTTGGGATTAGAGAGTCCTTTGTTTCAGTGCACATTTCTTTTGTGGCACTGAAGAAAACTTTTTGTTATTGACTGTCATTTAAAGCCATGCATTGAATCAACATTATATCCAAATTTGGTACATTTCCATGCAGAGAATTTAATTTGGTGATCTCTTGAACTTTTATAAGTTTCTTTTTTCCTTTAGTGTATATACACTCAGCAAAAGTATAAAGTAAACACTTATTTAAGTTAAGATTTTTCGTACAAGACTGTAATAAAATCCAATATCAAATTGTCATGAAAGAAAGGTAGCATCTTTCATTCTGTTAGGGTAACAAGAAGATAAATTTTTGGCATGGGTGAACTCATTCATTTTTCTCTTCCAAGCTACGAATGTAAAAAAATGCAAAAATCGATTTGACATTTGATGTGTAAATGCCCTTCCACGTAACAATGGAAAAAAGGATCAAACTTATGCGATGGCTTTATCTTTGTATGAGAGACTTGGTTGAAACTGCATGATCGAGCTTTCGCTCTCACTCTCGCTCTCTCTCTCTCTGTTTCCCCACAAAAAAAGAGAAGGAGCTTCTGTGAAGTCCAAATTTAAATGGGATCTGAAGTAGTCACAATGCTCGTTAAATGTAAAAAATTTCATGAAAGGCTGAGTAAAATTTAACGACAGTTTATGGTAGTTATTCAGCCTCTTCACACGAGGGTAAATTCATTGTATGGACAGCTTATTAGCTTAAAGCTTATTAAATCAGCCCTAGAGCAAATTTTCCTTTTGTGAACGTCGATATATACGGTGTTCGTACAGATACGAACTCGTGATCTTAACCCCGCTTTCACACAGGAGTAAAATTCAGCTATTTAAATCTGATTAGTGTAAAGAGCTTTAAAGATCACATTGCAAGAAAATTCCATCAAAATAAATATTGGCTTAATACTTATTATTGCATAGATGCCATAAATTATACAAGGTTATCCAAATTCAACGCTTGGAAACATTTGAATTAATGATTATTATCAATAATAAAACGGTAAAATACAGCCCCCGATATAGCAGCTGAAGAACTCCTTGAACGCTGCTGAGATGTGTGACGACACACGAAGGACCAGTCCTGTCTAAGCAGACGATGTCCCATAACATCTTACACATTTTTCAGTGCCTGTTTTGTCATCTCCTCTTCACTTATTTCTCTTACTTGACTAGCGTCAGTCTTAATGTTAGTCTGTTGCCTCACTCTTAACTTCGTGTATGGTATTATTTTGATGAAAAATGCAACGTTAAAAAAATAAAGGAATCAGTCACTTGTAAACAAAATAAGACGCCATTGTATTTTCAGCTGCTTGCACCGGGGCATGGTCGGCGTTTCAAGAGGGAACGAATACAATCTGTGATATTTTTCGGAGGGCTTTTCAATTTGAAAATGGGGTTTATTTCATTGATCATTGACCCTTCTCCTGTGTATTTACAATCAAACGGTTTTAGTTATCAGAATCAGTTTCACTTTCCCTTTTAGAATGGTGTGAAATAAGGTCATGTTAAATATACCAAACTCTTTATAATTTGATAAATAATTGCATTGCAATTACGTTCATTCATTATAGGACGTCGTCTGCTTAAGCAGGATCGATCCCTAGTGTGACGACATCAAAACATCGCTATATTTCTGGCGAATCCTCGGATATTCCAGATGCTTAGAAGAGCTTTTATTTATGTTGTTTTTATAATCATCAGATACGCAGTTGACATAAAACTTATACGATTGCCATCTGTAAGCTTCCCAGTTTCTAGTGATACATTAATTGCCATGTTTGTGATTTTCTTGCAATGTGATCTTTAAACTAATCAGCGTTAAATTTTATACAATAGCATTCACACAGAGAAAATTTCGGTGCGATCGTTAGAGATTCACTGCTGATTAATTGCGCAGTTGGACCATTGCGCATAATAATAGCAGGTCATGTCAATCAAAGCGTGCGCTCGGTCTTCGCTCCGCCCAGTTAGAGACGTATATCCGTTCATACACAAAAACGTATCGTCTCTTCATACGAACTTCGCACCTGCAGGGTGCTCTGACCGGTCTGTAGATGCGAAGTTCGTATCGGTCCGAACATCGTATAAATCGATGTTCACACAGGGAAAAATGCTTAAAGCTGATTAGTTTAAAGAGCTTTAAACTAATCAGCTTTCCATACGATGGATTTTAACACTGTGTAAAAAGGCCCAAAGACGGGTCAGAGCAGCCTACAGATACGAAGTTCGTATGGAGGATGCAATATATTTTGTGTATGATCTGAACGGATACGTTTCTAACTGGGCGGAGCTAAGTCCGGGCGCGCGCTTTGATTGACATAACTTGCTATTATTACGGGCAATGGCCCTATTGGGCATTTAAAGGGTTACTAAAATTAAAAAAAAATAATTGCCCATTTTTCGTAGGAAGGAGTCATCAGGAGCCAAAAAATATCTATCACACACTTTTTTATGCATTCAGTCGTATTTCATAATCATTTGAAAAGTACATTTTTGCTGATTTACAGAGTCATAAGCCCCGCCCCTAAAAAAAAACATCGAAGCGACATCGTGATCACGTGATCTGTGACGTACGAAAAGTAAAGGAAAATATTCCACCCACCTGTATACCGTGTATGCCCGCAGGCCTGGCAGGCCCAGCCCGGTACGTATGGGCCTGGGCCGAGTGCGAGCATGATATTCACCGCATCGACCATTGCATATTTTCGTGTTTAATTCCTCACAATAACGTTGATATGAGGACACAGTTTCATTATGCCGAATCAGTGTATAGTTGCGGGCTGGAGCAAGACCCCTAAAGATGATGTAAGGGGATTTAAGCCTACATCTTTTTCCTAAAGATGAAAATCTACGGAAATAGTGGGTCGCAAAGGTAAAGCTCACGAGGGCAGAGTGGCAAGGGCCGGCCAAGTGAGTGGAGTATATACAATCTGCAGCGATCACTTTGCCGAAGATGATTTTGAGGATCCTGGCCTGTATTCCGAATTTGGCATGAAGAAAAGGATAAGCTAGATAAAAGATTCAGCTATTCCAACGATCAGACTTGGAGTCAAGTCTTCCAATCTCTTTTTCAACGACAGCAGCTGCAGCAGCTTCACCCGTAGACGGAAAATTCTGTCTCTCGTTCGAGAGCTAAGAAGAGCTAACGAACGAGAGACAGAATTTTCGGTCTACTTCACCCGTAACTCCAACGTGTTGGAGCTCCCTGGAGTTACTTTACCCACGGCCCCTTCACCGTATTCTGCGAGGGGTTCAAACATATAATATGGTCGAATTCCCCTCGTCACTCGAGCTCCTTTTCCTTCGGGATCTGATAAATCATCTGATAAATCAGAGTTCCGTATCTGCATGGTTCAGAAAAGTCCTCCAACTCGGAATCGCGGGCACTTTTCATCTCTCTATATAAGTTACTCGAATTCAGCCAAAATCTAAGTAAGTACTACCGTACTATGTAAAGCTAAGTAAAAAAAAGCTGTAAGTGAAATAAACAAAACAAAAGCGTTCACCAGTCGCTGTGTTCGAGGGGAAAATAGTAACTGCCGTAAAGATGTGTAGGACATCATATAGACGCATAAAACGGATGTGCACGCGTTTAAGACCAATACAAATCTTTCGTTCGGCAGCTCAGATCGATGAGAACATTGTTCAAAAGAAAAGCTAAAAAACAAAACAAGAGCTGTATATTTGGGCAAAAGCGTTTGCTGATCATGTAGATAATATTGATAATGATTATTCACTCTTAAGATTATATTGGTTAATTTCCTTTTTTCATAGAGGGGTCAAATACCGCATTGTGTGTACAATATTATATGCTGCAGCCTGCAGCTCTTGTGCCTCTTACTCTTCATACGTCACTTTGGGGTTAGCCATTCAGCTCACGAGTTTTAAGGAACGGTCCCAAAACCTCTACTTTTCCCATTTTTTCGCCAAAACGAGACATAATTTGGACAATCGATTGCCAGATTCGTGATTAGAAGGCAAAAATACATGGAAAGAGCACCCATTTTCTCTCTAATTTAGTCAACCTTTAATCAGCAGTGAATCTCGAACGATCGCGCCGAATTTTTTTTTTTGAATGACATCGTATGTAAAGGTTATTAGTTTAAAGCTCTTGTATTTATACACTCAACCAAAAAAGTAAGTTCCCCCCTCGCATTTTTGGATATATATCAAAAAGTATTTTACCGATTTTCATAGTTCAAACGGGAATGGATAGGAAATTTTATTACTCATAACATGAATGGCATATCATTGCCACCAGATATCATTATTGGTGTGAAAAAATGCATTTTATGTCAAAATGCATGGGGAAAAAAGTTACACTTAAGGTTATATGAAGCATATTGTGTTCATTTCCTATGCAAGTTAGCAAATGACCTTTTTAAATTGTTATGTAATTCTCAGGAATTTCTTCAGGTACAATATGCCTCCCTATTAAACTGTATGCTCATGAAAAGAAAGAGATAGAGAAATATGCAATAAACCATGCTTAAAAGTTCAGAATCATGAGTGATTGTTTGATTATTTGTGTAAAAGTCAATGCAAATCACTAAAGTGCAACTTTGCATATTTCTCTTTCATATATCTCTTTCTTTTCATGAGCATACATTTTAGGGTTACCCTGACAAAAGATCAGAAATAAATAAATAAATAAAAATAGCTATGAAAACGCTCCACCATTCTTATCTGTGATTTTACCACCCCACCCCGAAATGCGCCCTCTGTAGCCTATTTTTAAACTTTTAATTTACGAAAAACACCCAACTTTACGTAAATGTTTCACCTAGGTAAAATGACCCGATCTCTTTGAAATTTTAGCCACTAACTATCTTAACCTTGTTGGTGCTCCTGATATAAAATTTGATAATGAATTATTAGACTAAATGATATTTTTACTGGGAAAGTTCTAATTTTTTCGATTTCTGAGAAATTTGAAAAATTGAAATTTTACGGTAAATTCAACAGAGTATAACAAAAATGGCCCAACTTTTTATGAGCTAATATTTTGTCAGGAAGTGTCTTCACGTGTCTACTTTTGATTTATGATTTCAAAAGTGTGGATTGTCTTACACTTTTATGTACATGTCAGTTAAAAACTACCATTTTTTAACTTCTGACAAATGTCTAAAAAGAATGTTTTTCAATACTAACGTTGACAAACAAAATATTACGTGACCAAATGTATTTTCAAATCATAATTGGGCATGTTGGGCCATCATAGCGCTATCTTCGATATCTGAATTGTAAAATTGTTGGGTATTTTTTTGGGGGGGGGGGTATTTATTTCAAAGTAGCCTTACAGTATGTATATGCCAATTTTCGCATTTTTGAAAATTTGCAAGAAAAAGACAATAACTTTAACATTAATTCGTCTTAGGCTAATACCCAATGACCAAACCTATATTTAATCAATACTCGGTCACAGAGTTCCTACATAGTGTTCTTTCGATAACTGATTTCAAAATTGTGGAGTAATGTTTAGTTATGCAAAAGTATACCTAAGGTATGCCATCTTTCACATTTTCTTTAAAAATTGAAATAAAAAAAACCTTAATTGAAACCTAAATTCATATTGGGCTAATGTCAAGGACCTACCCTATTTTCAATCAATAATCGGTCGCATAGTGCATCCATGGTGCAAATTTCAATATCCGATTTCGAGAGTGTGGAGTAATATGTGTTTCAAATATAAAAATAAACCTAAAACATCATCAATTTGCCCCTTTTTTGAGAAATTGAAAAAAAAAAACACGGCAATTTAATCTAAAATTCATCTCACGCCAAAATCAAAGACTGACGTATATCTTGATAGTCGATTACCGCGTGTCTGCATAATGCTACCTCCAATACCTAACCTGATTTCAAGAGGGTGGAGTAATTTGTACCTTGTAAAAAATGTCCTACGTAAGATGTGCTTTAAGTATGTCCATTTTTGGATAAAATAAGAGAGAATCAAGTTTTAAGCTCTGATAATGCATTAAATCCCAATATCAATGACCTAACTCCTGTCATTAATCTAGGAATGTCCTGATCACAGGAAGCCTCAATAATTACTCATTTCGATATTTTATTCTTTTAAGAATTGAGTAATCATCTTTACCTATGTGAAGATGCACTTTAAAACATGCCAGTGTTCACATTTTGAACACTAGCATGTTTTAAAGTGCATCTTCACATAGGTAAACATGCCAGTGTTCACATTTTGAACAAATAAAGTTTAACCTAATAATTACATCAAAAGGGTGAAATAATGACATCAGAATGAGTATCCTAATGATGAATATAATGAACGTTATGAATGAAGTGGACAGGTGTTGCCTGTGGAGAGAAAGGTGAAAAAAGGTGAAAAAATGGTAATGAACAAATTGAGGAGAGAAACATGAAATCCTGTTGAGGGAAGAAATTGTGGTTAAAATACATGTGGAAAAAAGGTTGATAAATGATGACATCAGGAGTTGCCTGTGGAGGGAAAGGTGATGAACAATGGTAAACATGTACAACCTGTGGAAAAAAGGGGGTGATGACGAAATCAGAAAGAGTAAAAAACACAAAATTCTGTTGAAGAAAGCAAACCTTTTTTCTGAATTACAACTTCACCATGCAAACCTTCAAATCCTACGTAATAAAATTGTTGCATAAACAAGGTGACAAGTCCAGATTGGACAACTGGAGACCAATATCTCTCCTAAACTATGATTATAAAATCGCTGCTTCAGTTATAGCTCAAAGATTACAAAAAGTAATAGCTACATTAACTTCTGATGACCAAGTAGGATATATAAAAGGGAGAAGTATAGTTGAAAATGTAAGACTGATTGAAGATATATTTTATTACGTTAAAAATCACTCTAAAAGAGAGATCGCACTATTGACTGATTTTAGAAAAGCATTTGATTGTCTTAGATGAGACTACAAAGATATGGATTTAAAGATGATTTTTGTAGATGGGTCACAACTCTTTATAATGATGTTAAAAGTTGTGTCAACATAAACGGATGGCTAACAGAAGAAATTAGGATTTTAAGAGGTGTGCGCCAAGGGTGCCCACTCTCGGCATTGTTATTTATCCTTGCTGCAGAGGTATTAGCCATCAAAATAAAAAATGATGCAGAAATCAAAGGAGTTACACTTTTTGAAACAGTTGAAATAAAAATATTGCAGTTTGCAAACGATGCAACAATATTTGTTAACGATACTCTGTCCTTACGCAAAGCAATCGAACAAAAAGAAAAGTATAGTTCTTTTTCTGGATTGTTTTTGAATAAATCTAAATGCTCCATTGTAAATCTAAAAGATAGTTCAGTTGGTGAAAACATAAACAATATTCCTTGGACTGATTCTGTTGTTAAAATTTTGGGTGTCTACTTTGGAGAAAATGAACAGAATATATATGATTTAAACTGGAGTTCGAAAATATCGAAAGTAGAAAGCATAATTAAGTCATGGAAGGCAAGATGTCTAACATTAAGAGGTAAAATACTTATAATCATTCCTCATCTCACAAGTGATATATAATGCTCAAATGATTATAATGCCACAAAACATAGTCAAGCACATGAACTCTCTATTATATTTTTTTCTTGTGGAGTGGAAAGATATACAAGATAAAGAGAAAGGTTGTCTGCATGAAATATGAATTCGGCGGACTCAACATGGTCGATTTGAACACGTCACTACAGAGTTTTCTGTTGAAATGGATTTTATACTATTACAACAACAAAGAATCAAAGTTGAGTACAATTATTAATGGTTTCTTTTCTCAAGTAGGAGGATTTGAGTTCGTGCTGAAAAGTAACTGTAAAGAAAAGGAAATAATGTTACACATAGATAAAATAAAAATGCCACCATACTAAAAGGCGATGATTTATGCTTGGTTGAATTCTAAAGAGATTGTTCACAAGAACACAGTAAATGATTTTCAGAATATTCCAATTAAAGAGGAAAGTCTGTGGTTTAACTCAAATATAAAAGACCTTGCAAAAGGGAAATGTATTGTTTTTTAGAAGGTGGTTTGATGCAGGAATTTTGAATATAAAACAACAATTGTGCATGTTTTGTACATTTACTACATGAATATGTAAATATGCAACTATGCATTTGTATTTTATACACATTCTGTTAATCTTCTCTCTCTCTCTCTCTCTCTCTCTCTTTCTCTTTCCCTCTCCCTCCCTGCCTAGATATCATTTTGTTACTACCGTTCCTACCATTACTGTATTAACTGTTTTAGATTTGTATTTATACATATACTCGTGCGATTGTAACAGAACATGCAATTCAGCCACGAGGCTGCAAAATGTATCTGCTATTGTGTACATAACACATAATAAACCATTGAATAATAATAATATATATGTTTAGATTTGAAAGTTAAATCTCTTAGAGAATAGATTATTCATTTGACAAGAAACATGCAACTCTATTTCAGGAGTACAGCATTGTGATGAGTGTTATACCGAACGTTTGGAAAAAGAGCAAATCCGAATTTAATGGTGAAATCCTTCATCCAAAAAAGATGATTTTTCAACGTTTATTTCAATGAATATAAACAAGAGAAGAGGTTCTAAGTTATTTTATACCTTAATCTCGAATAATTTAATTATTATAAAGCCTAAAGTTAAAGAAAGATGGGAAGAACTTTGCAAGAAAATATAGATTGTAAATGTATATGGTTATTTAACTTACTAGCTGTTAAAGAAAGTAAAATAATAGAATTTAATTACAAGTTATTACATAATTTAATACCCCACCGGTATAACTTATACAAATGGAAGTTGGGCAATAGTCAATTGTTCAATTGACGGTGAAATACATGACACTGTTCACCTATTTTTAACGTGTGAGAAAACACAATTGTTTTGGGAAAAATTTAAATATATTGTATATCAACTTTTCAATATTGAGATTAACTGCAACGTTTCAGCTTTGATAAAAGGATACGAGTTGAAAAACAAAAAGTACAAAATTCCCAATCTTTTGATAATCTATGCAAGATATGCACTTTATTCAATTTTTATTCGAACAGAAAACCGAAATTGCATATTTCATGAGTTAGGTATACTCAGTTTTTTTAAAAGATTGATTCGTAATCGTTTGGTACTGGAGAAACATTGCAAGAGTAAGAATCTGTGTATTTTTAAAAACAGCATTTTTGAAGACAATATCTCATGTTTTGTATGACATTGTTTTGTATCATCTGTTAGGATTTTGGCATGTGATTATTTATTAATAAAATGTTTTTAAAAAAGAAAAAAAAAAGAACTTGAACCTGGTTAACAAAATTTGCGACGTATAGTTTAAAAAATGACTTATAAAATACCGTACACTAAAATCACTTTATAATGAACTGCAGCATTTCTAAAAAAGCCTAACAGGGAGGGGTAGGGAAGAAAATTTGACTGAAATCATGCTTATACTGGACATCATGATAGTCAGCTTTTTATAGTCTGGTGCCAAACACGATCGCAAAGATGTTCTAGAAATCAAACTTAGGCGATTTTAATAGTCTTGACCATCATCATTTAAAACGTGCGAGCCTTATACTGACATAATTATTACATAATCTGAACACGATTTCTAAAGTTGATTTCTCGAAAGTCTTTGCTGTCATTTTCAATACACAATAATTTACTTAATTCAAGTACAAGACATTATGATAATAAAGAAGTGTGTATGAACTTTAAATTTGTTAATTTCAGCAGGTGTTCTAATAATATTGCCTAATACTTATCCTTATGTTACAGCCCGACTAGTGAATTAACCAATAAACCACCACGGAAGACTTGGCTGTGACACTCAGTGGACTTCACCAGCACGGTTCAGATATTTTGATCACCAATCATGGCCTCGAATGTGCCTCCCAAATCGAAGAAGACCAGGGTGATGTTCTTCTGGGCGCTGGTCACAGTCACCACGATCCTGTTGGTGCTCTGGACCACGTCCACCGGAAACGAACGGTTAACGTGGCAGATAAAAGTTTCATCAATTCCTGCCACGTGTCGCCCTCCATCCACCAGGTGGGTTTATATATAACGATATTTAAAAAAATGTGGAGTTCTAGTAAAGTGAGACAAATATGTTTTGGGCTCTCATATTCTTTTGGTTTTTTAGGTGGAAGAATATCATCGTATATTGCATGAATTATACAGAGCATATGTAAGTACTTTATTTTTCTCACAAAAGGGTCCAAATAATACAAGCTGAGCTTTTCAGTAGACTCCTCCACTAACGTTTCCTTACTACGCCATATTTTACTGAAATTATGATATTATAATTGTTTATATATGTATTTACTTTATTTTTCTCAATTTTTCCATTCATGTAAACGTTTCTTATCATAATTTTGATTGTGTTATATCAGCGTGTATATACATGTTTGTGTGTAATCTAAAACACCCAAATACATTTTGGAATTAAAGCGACCTTTGAGAAGGATCGTCCTTGCAATACCCTCAGATATTCCCAGATACAACTAGAAATAAACCCCTCAAAAAAGCTATGCAATTCATATTTGAGTTGACACCTTTGTTGTTGTTATACTGGAATTTTGAAAAGTCTGTTCATTCTCATTTACGATGATGCCCCCCCCCCTTTGTTTTTTTACTGATTATGTAATTATGGAAAGTACAGTACGCCTGAATAAAGGGGGCAAGTCAAAAGTGCAATGTTGCAAAATGCATTGTTATTTTTAAAGAGTGAAACTTCCTTTCTTAGAGGATGAATTGTGATTGGAGGTGATTATTCATGAAATGCAGTGTTGTTATTTTTCCTAAACCAACTCGCATCGTAGAACAATCTTCAATCTCCTTGGTCTCTCACCCCATTCAACATGCAGCTTGTCCCTTCTTGTGAATGTCTGGTACTGTGTGTTGCTCTTTAATGTTCTATGTTGGCTTTTCTTGAGTATATACTCTTTTGAGAACTCTTTCGGATTTTTTGTGTTTTTTTTTATTTTTAATTTTTTTTTGAAAATTCTCAACAAAGATTGACAATATTTTCCCTTGTTTTTTTATACATGCATTACAATAATGTTCAATCTCGGGGGTACACAGTTTACAAGCTTTGCTTTTCAAGTGGACTCCTCCGTTTCCAGTGTTTACTTTGTTCAATGAAAATGTACCTTCATTGTCATTGATATTATAGTCACATAAGATTTTATTCTTTTGAATTGTACATGGATATTATTATACAAATAATGCACAGTGGTGAGTGCGTTGGGACAGTGCGGCGCACTCTGAGATGGTGCGGCGCACCGAGGCGCAACGCGCCGAGTGCGCCGCACCATCTCAGAGTGCGCCGCACTGTCTCAACGTCACGAACATCACACTGTGCATTATTTGTTTTATAAGACAGGTCATAGGTATAAAATATTTTACTCACCATGAAAATTTGCCCCAAAACAGCAACTTCAGTCCAAAGTCCAACACATTTACATTGAAGTCTCAGTCTCAAACTTGTAAGGAACATTATTTACATTGAAGTCTCAGTCTCAAACTTGTAAGGAACATATTTACAGTGTCTAGTTCTGTACATAGCCGAGGCCACAACATCTATTTGTTATAGATGTGTACCTCACAGTTACTGAAATGAAACTGAGGTCGACTGCTAGTTTCACACAGCTGTGGTGACCCCTGGTTCTGAGTTTGAATTGAAACACGCTGAAAGCGGCGATATTCATGAACTTGCTGGCTGTGCGGAGAACCACTTGAAACTATGGTGGATTGGTCTTCCCTCGTGCTGCTACAAGCAGTGCTTATTTCATTTTCAGTCTGAGTGATAACAGTTTCAGATTGATTTTGAGGTCTAAGAGGAGTGTGCACTGGTCGATTTCTGTTAGGTGTGTTCTTGACATCAGATCGAGAGAAACATTCAGCATTTGAGGAACTGGTTGCTTTTGAGTTTGATGGATACAGGTTCGCTGCTAACTGCATCGACATCTCACGTTTCCGCTCCCCACTTGTTCTGCTGTAGTGTTTCAGAGATGATTCACTGCGATGTCCACTCACCGCCATTATGTCACGGGATTCAAAGCCTGCGCGGTCCAGCGAGTTAATGCATGTTGCCCGGATGGAGTGATTAGTGTAGGTTTGTGCGCAGCCTGCATTGGTGGATATGTTCTTCATTTTGTTGGCAATGCCGTTAACCCCAATAGGCACATTCGCGTACCACGGTTCTCCATCTTGTGGTGTGGTTTCCCTAGGCCGTTGCCAAAGAAACGGACAGTTAGAATTCAGTTTTGAGATGTAGAACAAATATGACTTGACAGGACACTTTTCAGAGTTAGGCAGTTCATACATGACCCCAGTATTTGAGGATTCATCTTTGTCTTCTCTATTGTTTTTGGTCAGCTCGTCCCTTTTTGTCATGAAACGAATTCCATTTTCATCAGTCTGGATTGAGAAGTCTGACGGTTTCATTGAACGGAGGTTTTCACGACCTCTGTTACAAAAGAAGGTCATTATGTCAACAAAAACTTTGTTTTGCAAGCCTTTTGGGGTAGTACAATCCATCTTGTCTGATGTTTGAATTATCGGTTTATGTTGCGCAATACCTTTTCCTTCTTTTTTCAGCTTGACCATCACTGCTCGGAAGACTTTGTTGCTTTTGGGAAATTTCACTTTATCGCAGATATCAAAATCACGCTCGTCGACAAAGCGTCGTTGCACTGCATAGCGAATTGCTTGCATTGACCGCTTGGTAAAATTTGAGCCGTCTTCTTTGCGTATCGCTGGATAGAATGTAGACAAGAAAGTGTCCAAACTTTCAACAGAAATGTTCTCCAAGTTTGTAGCAGTATATCGAGCAAAGCTGTCCAATTTTGAACATCCGAATTTTAGAGTCCTCTTTGTACTTTTAGAATCAGTTCCGTCCACCAAGTCGGTTAATTCTTGCTCAGTAAGCAATCGAAACCTCGGCTCGTTGCAGGCAGCCATTTTTCTCCACAGCTCCAGGGTCGCAATTACGCAATACCAAGCAAACCAAAATTGTAATCGGCCAAGCGATCGCCAGACTGGTCGTGTGTTTACTGTACTGATTGTATGGGCTCAGCTGGATTGATCGTCTGCCGTTTTGTGCGCTGCACAATACGCGAGTGCTTGCTGCGCGAAATCATTCAATGAACGCGTGACTCGAATACGCATCTCCTATTGGCTACATTCTTGAACCTGTCTTATAAAATTGTATTATTTACTGAATTTTGATTTGTATTGATTTGTATTGTTGCTGGAAATGGAAATAAACTAAACTGAAACTGAAACTGAAACTTAATTGACAATTATATTGACCAATATGCATCCCTTTCCCCAAGCTGGCGTTGTAATTTCAGACCCGACAGATCACTTTCCCATATTTGCACATTTCACCATCTTGCAGGAAACAGAATGCCCTTTAATTTGATTTTTGATTTGATTTATTTTCTTATACATTCCCCCTTTTCGCTCGGTCGCTATACTCCCTCTCACATTTTTGGCAACATTGATTATTTGACTTTATAATAATTATCTACTAGTATTCTATTACAAGGCCCCGAAGCGCATGCCTGTGGCAGGTGCTTTTCTGTGCCTAAAAATAAGGGACTGTCGGTATTATTCCCCTCCTCCTTTTCTAATTGAAACATTATATTTGTGCAGCTCTCAAATACGTAGTTTTATCATTGAATAATCTAAACCTAAATAGATACTTACTATCTCTCGCATTTCAATAAATACAGTGTTTATTAACATGGTATGTGTGGGGCAGGGATTTCCTCGTTTTGTTCCCACCCCATCGCAAGATTGCTATCTAATTTATATAGTTATATATATATATATATATATGTACCTTGATTGGGCAGTCTTCATTTATTCATTTACCGAAAGCAAAAACGGAAAAACATACAAACGGAAAAATAGAATCAGAAAACGGGTGTTCAATTTTCAATTTGGAAAAACGGAAAAACTAATTCTGAAAGGTGTTTAATTTTTCTATTTTTTAGAACAAATAATGAAAACACTGAAATATAAATTAAAAAAGGGTGAGCAATTGCTGCAGAATTTTTTTTTTTTTTTTAAATAAAACAGTAAAACCAAAAAACAATTACTTTATTCATATTTTCGTTTTTCACGTTTTTAACCTTACAAAAATTATTAACGCACGACCGTTTTTCTGTTTGTAAAACACAAAATTGAAACGGTTTTTTACTCAATATTCTGTTTTTCCTTTTCCGTTTTGGAATTGGAAAAAACGAATTATCTCAATGTACCTTGATTAATTAGATTTACATGTAATCACCGTCTGTCATGTACTTAAATAGATCTATATTAGATTTAACAGTTAGATATTTGACATCATTATGAGATAAAGAGTACCATTCTTGCAAAAGTTAAAGTTAATATTTGTAAAAATGAGCCTAATCATGCAATAAGTCTCCTATCATTCAGTGTGTACGCACACACTTGCGTGTATGTCTATTGAGGTTGAATGATGTCTCAATAGCGTTGCACGCATAAACCGATACTGAGTGAATGAGGGGTGGCATACTTCACCATAGCGCCTAAAAATGCAATGGCTCACTTACACACAAGAGTGTTTTCTCAGAATTGACATCAGATCTATCCAGACAGTCAGTTCTTGAGCGGAACTTCACAATCAGGTCCATCTCAGTCTTTCAAGCACACCAAAGGAAGACAGAAAGTGGGATTAAAGTAGGATATTTGCAGCTACACCAGATTTCATTTTCATTGTTGATAGCTTCGCAGTGTCCTGATTAAACCCCAACTTGTATTTTCTGCACTGATAGGTTATACCCATTCCATTGCCAAACTCAAAGGATACTTTATAAATAGCTTTGAGAAAATATGTTAGATAGGATGACACATACATATTGATATGCTCTATATGCATGGTATGTATTAAGGAAATCGCACCTGAAATTGCATCATGTGCATATAAATAGCTTTGAGAAAATATGTTAGATAGGATGAGCACATAATTATATATTGATATGCTCTATATGCATGATATCCATTAAGGAAATCGCACCTGAAATTGCATCATGTGCACTATAAGCTAAACCGTTATGTCATATTTTCAATTTATCACTTAATAAAGGGATTTTTCCAGACCTACTGAAAATCGCTAGAGTCACACCCATATTTAAGACTGGTGACAAAAGACAGCTTACCAACTATAGATCAATATCTGTTCTATCGGTTTTTTCTAAAATTCTTGAACCCATTGTATACACAAGGACTTACGAATTTCTTGTTAAACATGACATTATTTACAAAAACCAATTTGGATTCCGCCAAAATTTGTCTACAGCAATGGCATTATCTAAACTAACAAACGATATAATTGACTCCTTGAAAAAAAATCAATATTCAATTGAAATTTTTATAGACTTATCGAAAGCCTTCGATACCATTAATCACTCAATTTTATTTAAAAACTTTATATGTATGGAATCCGTGGCATAGCGCATGATTGGTTTGCCAGTTATCTTAGCAATCGCACTAAATTTGACTCGGTCGTCTCTAACATGGGTAATATCACATGTGGTGTACCTCAAGGTTCGTTGCTTGGTCCGTTACTTTTTATTCTTTATATAAACGACATTTTCAAATCAACAGCAACATTAACTTTTGTTCTTTATGCCGACGACACGAATATTGTATGTAGCGGATCTAATCTTACCTCCCTATGCAGTAATGTTAATCAACAGCTAACCTTTGTATGCGAGTGGTTAAGGCCAACAAATTGTCTGTCAATTTAAAAAATGTAACTATATGATCTTTCACAACAATAAAAACACTGATTTAGACAGCATTTCCATATATTGCAACACCCCATTAGTCTCTCCCTCTCCTCCCTGCTGCAGTTAGTAGGGGCGGATCTAGCTTTTTTCCAAGGGGGGTGATCCAACGACGATGCGGAGCATCGTCCACAAGCCGCGAAGCGGCGATGTCCGCGAGCCGCATAGCGGCGAGCCGATTTTTTTGCTATTTTGAACCCCCGAAAATGATGTTTTCCTGGCATCTACTAACGCAATGGAGACCATAAAAAGCATAAAAAATGCTATAGGAACATACTGTGGGTCTGGACATATTATGATGGCGTTTTTCTATGCACATTAAATTTTTACTTGGCATCTGTTGCTATCTGTTTGGGACATAAGTTTGTATTTGAAGGGACAATATCAAGATTATGCCCTTTTGTTACGGCTTTACGAAAGGCAAAAGCGATGTCAAGAAAAAGAAGAAAAAAAATAAAGAAAATAAAAAAAATGCAAACATCCTGATGACTATAACCTTTCCCTCTGGGCCGATCGACATGTACCACAATATATAAGCGTGCTTTATTTCGGCACTGAGCACTCTTCGTATTTAAACTCTTATGTTATGTGCAGTGCAGTGCGCTAGTAATGCGAGGGTTAGATATATGCGTGCAGTATGAAGTGCAGTGAAAGGGAAAGAAAAAAGAGGATATAAAGGGAAGCAAAACGCGGAGGAATAAGAAAAGAAAAGAACAGAAGGGATGTAAGTTTCCTGGAAATGAAAAAAAAAAGCTTGCTATCAATAAAGTAATTTAAATGCTTCTCAAAGGCAGTATCATTCTGACTATCTTTATGTTAAAATTTAAGAATAACAATTTCATCTCACAGATGGGTGAATATAATTTTGCTGTAAACTAGTTTTGCTATATGTGCTGTATAATTAAAATGGTTTGTTTGTTAATTCTTTGGGAGGGCACTTCCGGCCCGTGCCCCCCCCCCTTTTGGAGGAGAAGTATGCATTTTGACCATAGACGATCGGCCATTTTCTCGATTTTTTGCTTGTCAGGGAATTATGGAGGGAAACTGGACCCCCATTACCCCTACTGAGCGAATTTTGAAGGTTTGGCCAAAATGATGATTTTTTTGTTCGTCAGGCGTGAGCCTCCCCCCTCCCCCCTCCCCCTGCATTCTTGGATACGCCACCAATATAACCAACTTACGGTAAGTTATTTGTAATATTCTGCTGTAGAAATGTGAGACGACAGGCGAAGAAAACAGTATAGGGGCTTGCTCCGAAGCCATCACCAACGCAATAGGGCCTTTACCGATTGTACGAAAAGGGTGGGGGGGGGGGGGGGGGGTGGCCTCCGTGTTTTGAATTAAATTAACTAGTAACCAACAATAGCAGCTGATGATATAATTTATTTATTACCAGTCCTATCCTGTCTTTGTAGGAATATCCCATTACTTTTGCCCCAGCTCTCTTTGTCTCTCTCTCCTCCCTCCCCCTGTCATTTTTTCTCATACTCTCTTATTCTCTCTTACAACCGATCTGTAAAAAATGACTCCAATAGAATTGAGGAAAAAATAATGATCTATTTTTTTAATTTGTGTTTTTATTAGGAAATCAACAGAAATCACAAAAATTACAAGTGATTTACATGATTAAAAACAAAATCACTGAGCAAAAAAAGAGAATACCAACCCCCCAAAATACTCAACAAAAACAAACAGTACAAATAAAGCAATTGGAACAAAATATAAAAAAAAATAAAACTGAAAAAAATTTATCTCTTATTGCTTTTCCCCCAATCTTTCAATTTTAAATGAGATCGACCACCAACACTATGCGATCCTATTCTTCACATCCATGACAGAATAGCAGGGGCGGATCAAGAGGGGGCGAATAAGGCCGCGGCCCCCTTCTTGAAACCCAGGTTGGCATATACGGGCTCTTGCCTAAATTGTGAAAAAAACCCGGATCGAGCATCAAATTTAGTTTGGGAGCCCACGAGACTAACATTAACCCTTCGAGAAAAACTTGTAAAAAGGCCCACCCCGCAAGACTGACGTGACAGTCCGGGATCAGTGGCGGATTTAGGGGGCTTTAAAAAAAATGGTATCCCCCTATTAGAACTGATAACTTTTTTTGCTTGTCAGAGAATTATGGAGGAAAACTGGACCCATAAAATCTGATACCCTATACACGCCTCCACTGAGCGACTTTCGGAGGGCTGGCGAGAAGAAAAATATTTGCCAACCATGTTGTGTTAACCTATGGGAGCTGGAAGGCCAAAAGCATGCATATTCCCGGGGATTTATGGGGGTTTACTGGACTCATCAAGCCTTAATTATACCTTATCAGAGCTTTAAATTTCATGTAAATCACATTTTTTACATTTTCAAAGAAAAACAAAGGGAATTATAATCACCCTAAAATTCCTTGTTTTCGCGTGTTAACCTATGGCAGGCGAGACGTTTTTTGTCAAAAGCATGCATATTCCCGGGGATTTATGGGGGGTTTACTGGACTCATCAAGCCTTAATTATACCTTTTCAGAGCTTTAAATTTCATGTAAATCACGTTTTTTATATTTTCAAATAAAAATTATGGGAATTATAATCATCTTAAAATTCCTTGTTTTCGCGTGTAAACCTATGGCAGGAGAGACTTTGGGGGGGGGGGGGGTAAAAACATGCATATTCCCGGGGATTTATGCGGGGTTTATTCAACTAGTTGAGAATTTAAAAATATCTCATTCTGTTACTTGAAATTTGTACAAAATGTGAGTTATAGTTTTGAAATATGGCTATGAGAGTCTCAAGTCATAATACCTTTGGGAAGTATTTTAAAACAGTGAAAATCGAAGTCAATGTTTGGAAAGAAAATCTATCATTTTAATGGTCGGTTCTTGGAGTTTGAATTTATATTGAATAGCGATTTATGCAATTTTCGTAGCGTGCGAATAATACATGTTGAATGCGAGTAGATTGACAGTCTCGTCATGACCTCCGAAAACAAATGCACACGAACTGAACATTTTGAGCCTTCATTAAGCCTTTTCAGAGTCTCAAATTACATGTAAGCCACATTTGCTAACACTAAATACAAGGTAATACTAGAGGAACTATAATAATTTTTAAAACCCATGTTTTCACGTGTTAACCGCATGGCAGATGACTGTCAAAAAGCAGGCATGATCCAAGGGATTCATAGCGGCATTTATTGACAAAAAAGGTTCAAGAAATGTATTTTGAACTATCCATCCTTTTTCTCGTGCAAAAATCAGACTTGAAAAAGATATGGAAATAAGATATGAAATATCCAAAAAAAGTGAGACATCTTTTCACGTGTTATACCTATGGGGAACGTATTTTTCCGAAACTGTTTTTAACACAGGAATTTACGCCTCCAAACTGTACTACGGAAGTAGGTCAGAGTAATCTGTCTTAATACTATTTAAATTCTTTGATATAACTAGTCGCATGCACATCCATACCATCGATCTCTACCTTTCGTGGATAGAGATCAATTGTATATGCATGCACTGCTCTTAACTAGAGTACCTACATAAAGAGAGTAGCGACAACTCATGATTTGAACGCCATTTTGTTTCTTCTGCTATGCAACATTTCTATTCAATTCCGATGAGCACCTGGGTGCTCTCAATAGAAAGAATTCAAACGCCATTTTGTTTCCCGAAAAGTCAGACGTCTATGTCGCTAGTCTCTAAATAAAGGTACTCTACTCTTGACCAAAGAGATTCGATCATACCAGTATGCCCTCCGAAGGAGGGCTAGAGTCTCAACTAAAAATGTGACCTTTGACATGCCATAGGCTTAGCATTGGATGCATTGTGGGAGCTACGTCCGATTTGAACAGTGATCTAGGAGGGTCAATTTCAGTAAATGTTTATTCATGAGGAATGACGTCAAAAACTCGTTAAATACTGTTCGATGATAGTGGCTCATATTAACATAATATTTTATGTATAAGATCATACATAAAACTTTTTTTTTCATTCCCACAATTCCTTAAGATATGGACACGAAATAGGGAAAATGGCGGCCGTACGGGTAGTGTTACTTTTGTGCCATTTCAACACAAATCTCAAGAAAACTTCGATTTTAAAAAATGTTGGTTTAGAAGGAGTTTGTCTAGTAAATCTCACGAAAGCAGAAGATTCTCCGAGGGACACTCTTATCAAAGTAATGCCGTATGATGCCATGAAATGTAAGTAAATATGTATTTTGCAGGCCCGTAACTAGGGGGGTTTGGGGGGGGGGGGGTTCGAACAAGGTGATAGATTGCTTAAAACACCATACAAAGATAACGTGGGAAGATAAGCAGTGAATAAGCATGAGCAGACTCAAATCAAATCTGTGGTAATGGAATATAAAAGTGAAATATAGAAACCATACTCAGGCCCGTAACTAGGATTTTTGCGGGGGCGGGGGGGGGGGGGGGGGCAACATTGGAAAAAGTCGACCTTTCTGAGGGACCGAAGCGACCGAGCAGGGTGTCGGGTCAAGGGATGTGCCCCTCCAAGGGTATCGGCATGAGCGTAGTCAGAATTATTTGACAGGGGGTGGGTCAAATGTGAAGCCTGAACATATACTACCACTGTGTAGGATTCAGAAAAAAGAAAAAAAGAAAAGAGAGAGGGGTATTTAATGTGTCTGTTCACTTTAAAATGGAAAATTTTCCCGCTCTCAAGTTGCATGGAGTACTCCTGGCGGACCCGGTCTAGTCATTCAGGCCCGTAAACTATGACCCTCTAATACAGCCTGTTCAACTGGAGTGCCATGAGAGTATTTTATAAAACATCGACTTCTTGGACACTATAATCAGAAATAACAAGTTGCCCCAATATAACACCTGGGGTGTTTTGGAAACATTTGGGAGATTAAATTAATTAATAAAATAATAGATACTTATATAGCGCAAAATGCTAAAGCCTCTAAGCACTTTTTAGAAGTGAAGAGAAAATACATGTATTATATTGAATAATTAATACACAACATAAACATTTTAGTGATACATTTATAAAACAGTACATTCAAGCGTAGGCAACATTAAACAAGTAGGTTTTTAACAAGGATTTGAAAGTGTTCACATTGTTTAAGGTTATCTTTCTATAAAAGAACAGTAAAATTGCCCCTGCACCCCCCCCCCCCCCCGTTCGCTTCACTTCCTAAAAACTTTATTAATATGAATGATTCCTGCATATGGCAGCTGATGACCGGGGATATAGCTTTACATTTTACCTACTGGTGACTTAATGAAATTAAAATTTTTATTTTTCTCTCGCTCGCTTTGCATCTCTCGCAGTATGTGGAATCCTACATAGTGGTACTATATGTTCGGGCTTCACATTTTGACCCACCCCCTGTCAAATAATTCTGACTACGCTCATGCCCATACCCTTGTAGGGGCACACCCCCTGACCCGACACCCTTACTCGGTCGCTTCGCTCCCTCAGAAAATTCCACCTTTTCCAATGTTGACCCCCCCCCCCCCACAAAAATCCTAGTTACGGGCCTGTTTTGTTTAACGTTCCTCTTAATAATTGGGATGTGGTCGTCGTGGCTGCTAGTGAGTTCACTGTACAAAACGTATTAGCCCACATTCCACCCAGTCCCCCCTCTCTAAGTCTCTTGCATGACAAAACAAAATTATTATCTTTGATTGCACTCTAAAACGGACATAGTCTATTGGTAATATTTTTCGAAAAGATCAGAAATTTTCCGAAGATCTCTATATATTATGATAGCGCTCAGACCTAAAAAGTAAAGCGCATGGCTTCATTACCGACAATCTGCGGTAGATGTTGACCTGTTCAAAATTGATCATGACACTGAATGCGGAAGATCCTCAATCTGGGAAGCTGGGCCGCACCGGGTAAGATCTTGCCCAGCGGTCTGTTAGTTTTGGATGCCGATCCTGGCCGGCTAACTGCGCTTTGCCTATACGGCTACGATAGCCAAAGTTGCAGGTGCCATGGATCTAGGCCTACCTTAGTCTTTTAGAGTTAGACCATCGCCTTCAACTTTGTTTAAGTAGGGTCTAGAAAGATCAACTTAGAATTTGAATGACAATCTCTTGAATCATGCTGGACCAGATTAAAAGTGTTCTTTATTATATATAACCTAATGTTGCCACTGAGAGCTGTCTCAATTTCTTTTGTGCACTGTACCGTAGACGTAGTGACAACCATGACAAGTCACCACTGTCACTGAGACGCGAGCAGTACATGCGCGAGTATAATATTATTAATCCAAAAAGTAGAGCTGTGGCATGCTTTTATTACTACTGTGATCCTAATCTCTTGTTCTCTTTTGATTGCAGAGCTATTGGACCAAAGTAGAGAAACACATGGGGACCAGGACCAGTTCATCCAATATCGTGATAGACCCTAGCTGGGGCTGGGCTGTAGATTATTGTCATCCACTCACTGCAGGAAACCCAAGTTGAACTGGAAAGGTAAATTTTTTTTTTGAAAATGTAGACCTCTAAGCCCACATAATTGGTGTAAATTTCAATTTGCCATAGCTTAGGCTCAGACATTGTACTCAGGGGCGGATCCAGGATTGAGTAAAAGAGGGGGCACAAATTTGAAAGTTTGTCAAAAGGTAGACCCGTATTTTTTTGGTCTCGCCAGGTTCTCGAAAAGTCGCTCAGTGGGGGGGGGGGGGGGGGGGGGGGGCGGGGTGGGGGTGGGGGGAGGGTAGGGACTAAAAAAATTTTCGCCAAACCTTCCAAAATTCCTTAGTAACGGGTTATGGGGATCCAGTTTCCCTCCATAATTCCCTGACAAAAAAAAAAAAAAAAAGGGGGGGGGGGCACAATCGAGAAAATGGCGGATCGTCTATGGTCAAAATTCATACTTCTCTTCCAAAAGGGGGGGGGGCACAGCCTGCCCGACACACAATAGTAGCTCTATAAGATTAGATCTTATTATTAATATAAGAATTAGATGTGTATCTGTTTTCTGTAGACCGTACGTAGACAGTCTGTCTGTACAGTCAAAATCAAAGTCCAGTCCAGTAAATTATTTTGATTATACACGTTTACGGATTTAGCCATTTTGAAGTTTGGAAGATGTGAAAATATGCACTTCTCTTAAATGATTTAAACTTACATTTACATTCCTATAATTAAGAAGGAAGAACAACATATTTAAGGATAGATGCAGTGGCGGATTTAGGGGGGAGGGCAATCCCAGCCCGTCCCCCCCCCTTTGAAACAGCAGTATGCATCGTGCCCCCTCCCCCTCTTTTTAGAACGGAAAACCATTTTCTTGTTTTTGTGTTGTTTTCTTGCTTGTCAGATATTTATGGAGCAACTTTTGAAGGGCTGGCAATTTTTCTGGCGGTACCCCGCCCCCCCGAGCGACATTTGGAGGGCTGATAACGGATCTCCCTCCTCAAAGTTGACAATCCAGCATTTGTATGTCCCCCCCCCCCCCTTATACAAAAGCCTGGATCCGCCCCTGGATAGATGTACATGTACCCATTTTTGTTTCCTTCTTTAAAATCCAGTCCACAGTCTACAAGAAGTTTAATTTTCTTGTCCTTTCTTTTTGTGTTTTTTAATGCAGGTTGTCAAAGGAAGCTCATCAGTTACGTGTCAAGAACGGAGTCATTAAGGATCAAAGTATTTTTTTCTAGAGAGATTTATTGCTAATTTACATAATGGCAAATACATGTATTCTAAATGTCAGCAATGCTATTTCTGAGCTGGAAATTGAATGTCAAAGTATGGGTCAAAAGGAAAGAGCTAAAATACTATTCTTCAGCCTAATTCTAAATTCTTTTCACACTTTAAAAAATACTTAATAAAAACCTTTTAAATTAGGCACAGTCAATTATCATGTCACCTAAAACTGATGCAGTAATTTAAATTAGAAATATAACCAATAAATTTTCAAAATCAAATAATTTTCCTTTTAATAAAAATTGTAATTTAGAAAAATGTGGCATGAATATTTAATGAAAAATGATTTTAGTTACTCATATTTAATGAAACTTGTGTTCATAATTGAAGGCATAAGTATTGCATTAAGATTTAATCATGATATTTATTTGATCTTCAACCTTACGTGATAATCCCTTTCATCAGCTCATTGAAGCTATCCTGCGATAGCTATATTTTTCTTGAAACACAAATGATTCTGTAATCTGATTAATTTGTTCCTTTTTATCATCTGTGCAATAATTGTGCAGTCAATCTGGGGCATGTTTCTAGGCAAACAAATCAGGGGCTCGGGAGTTTCAGCCCAAGCCGAAATTTTCAAAATTACCATTATTTGGACAAACATCACCTCATATCATTTTGGGCAGTAAGGTGATCTCTTTGTACTTTCATGTCTTGTATATTCTGATGATAATGTGAAGGGATGTACATGGATATATATTACAATCCACCAAATGTATATATCAGATGTCACTAGATAGATTTAAACTTGTTTGCTTACAAAATGCAATAAAATAGAAATCGGTATCCTGCCCCCCCCCCCCTCATCTGCCCCATGATTTGTTGTCCATGAACCATATGTTATAATCTGTATATTGCATTTCAAGAGAGCATTAACTTTTATGTTGATAAGTGAGCTATTTTAATAAACATAATTTCACACTGAGAAACTTCTATTTGTTGTTTTTCCCCATAATTTGGTGAAAGATGTGGTGATGATGAGGCACAATGTGGCATTCGTTCTGAAGTGTGAAGGTGGATTGGTGTAAATAAAGCCTTATGCAACTTTGAATAACTGGATGATAGACTGATTTGTGTGGGGGTTTCTGTTGATGGGGGAGGGGGGTACATGCACCAGCAGCCAGTGCATGGTGGTACATATGGGGTCATGGGGAGCAAATTTTCTCTTTGTACTTCAGTTTTACTTGAGATATGATATGGAAGATCTGCAAGGCACAAGGAAAGCGTTCAATGAAGGGAAATGCAATATCGAAGGGGGGCTTCTTCTTTTTTTTTTCTTCTTCATCCTCTTGTTCTTGTTCTTCCTCCTCTTCCTCTTCCTCTTTTTTTTTCTTCTTCATCTTCTTTTTTCTTCTTCTTCTTCCTCTTCTTCCTCTTCCACTTCCTTTTCCTCTTCTTCTTTTTATTCTTTGTCATCTTCTTCTTCCTCTTCCCCTTTTCCCTCTTCCTCTTCTTTTTCTCTTCCTCTTCTTTTTCTGCTTCCGCTTCTTCCTCTTTCTCTTCCGCTTTTTTCCCTCATCTACTTCTTTTTCTTCTTCTTCCTCTTCCTCTTCATGTTCTTCCTCTTTTTCCTGTTCCTCTTTTCATCTTCTTCTTTTTTCTTCTTCTTTATCTTCTTCTTTTTCTTCTTGTTCTTCATCATCTTCTGCTCATTTTGGCTGCACAAGTATAGTAGAAGTACACTTCAATTTTATGTTAATAAGTTATAAAAGCTCATAAATATTCAAATTTATAATTTCAATAACTTACGCGCTGCGCGCAGGCCAACATCTGATTTTCGCTGGTACACTGACAAAATTTCGGCTTCATAGGCTAATACATGAAAAACGGGAGCAGTGTGCACTTTTGACCCGCCGGAAATTTCCCAAGGGAAATTCGGATGCAGAAGCGGAGTTGAGCCCCTCTGCTCTTGAGGCTCAATACTGCCCTCTCTCGTCGGTGGCGCAAGTACTGTAAAAAAAAAAAAATCGGTGCCCTTTCCATCTGTCCCATCTTGCAGCAACGGACCCTGCAGGACGCCAAGCGGATGGAAACGTGTGGAAAACGACCAAGTACAGTACACATACAGAAGAAAACGCATAACCATCGGACAAGGGCCGGATCTCGCTATCCGTTTCTGACGAGAAAAATGTTATGCATGCACAAAGTGACGGAAATCACCGGACGATGAACGTCCATCCAAAGGATAAAAATGACATGAAACGCGTTTTAACGGATATCAATGGATGCCAAAATCGACATTCGTTTCTCATGCGTTTGCCTTATCCGGAAAAGTGTGACAGACGCATTGGCCCAAACTTGGTATTGATTTTGACGACACTTTTAAAAAAACCCTGATGGTGAGCCTTTCGGGCAAAGTGTTGTCAAAGGCACTTTGGTGTTTTGTTTCCGGGGGTCTGACATCCCCTATATGAACTACTTTTCCAGGTTTCGCCGCATATAGTACCGAGTGTTTGGCTTGTGCGAATATCGCTGACCGCTCTTGAAACCCAGCGAATCGTCATAGCATGTCCATATTATGAAAAGGGATAATTGGTGCACTTTGAGCGGATAGTAGCTTGCACCTCAGCACGGACATTCATAAAACTCCATCAAGGCTCTTGTTCATGTTTTTCATTTCCTCTTGTAGCTGTGCACACATCTCACTATATATGTCTTTGAATAGACACTTATTTTCTTCATCAAAATACTGTTTCGTGTTATTCTTCGCCATATTTCCCTGACATTAATCAATTCTCTCTAATTTCTTGCTCATTCACTTACTTATAACTTTGTGTTCTTCTCGAACCCTCCAACAGCATAACACATAAAAGGTTGACAAAATAGTTTTTCCTATGGTATAATAAGAACTTTAATGTTCATAATGGCTGAATACAACACTTACAATTACAACTTGGCAAGTATAATGAATAGCACACTCAAATTCGGTGAATAAAACTAGGCCCAAGTTGGAGGGCTACTGGCTCTTTGTATAAATTTTGAAAAACTTTCGCTTTTCTCAGAAAAAAATGAAAACACGTACCCCAAGTCTCGTAAGTTTACAACGAGGTAAATTTCTGAGATGGAAGTCCACAGCATATAAAAATATATGAATGCAGATCATACATATCTGGACGCCATATTAGCAAAATAAAATATAAACTTACACACGAAAGCACACAAAAAATTTGCAACAAATAGTTCTTGTAAATTAATAAGCTTTGTCTTCTTCACAGAAGAGTGTTGCGCGCTCACACAATATTATTATGGATATTTCCCATACAACAAAAATTGAATATAAATCTTTGGCGTGAATATTACAATACCTCTAAAAACGATAAACACATAATAGACAGAGAACCAATCAACCATTTACCGTAGGACTACAACATAAAGACAATGGTAATGAAATTACATTTCTAGTTTGCAATTGCATACAAAAGTCATGATCAGAGATAGGTATTGATCAACTCTATAAATAGCAATAAAATCGAAAATACACGAAAACGGCAAGAAGGCACATGATAAAAACTCATCTTCCAAGCAACAAGCCCTTACTGAGATTGTGCACGGATCTGAAACGTGAAAATTGTGCTTGTCAGTTGAAAATTTGCATTTCAGGAAAACTTTCACAGAAAAAAAACTCCTGTGGGATTCAAATAATGAATATGGTCCTTATTCAAAACATAGTATACCTCACCCGAAATAATCATTAATTTGAATGAAGCTCTGAATAAGTTTATTTCCATTTTCTTGAAATTTCATTCACTGAAACAAAATATATCATATATCATTATTATCATTCATCATCGCATTATACATATATATATATATATATATATATATATATATATATATATATGACTTAGTATACAATAGACTTATATTCAAACACTTATGAATTTAATAATATGAGGGTTTTTTTTTCTTACCTTGCCTTGCCTTGTCTGTGAAACACGAACAGACAAACGAATCGTGTTACCCCTGGTACAATGGCACAATGCAGTAAACGTTGGTCCCTTTTCCCCGCTTAATCCGTATATATATCCGACGATAATTACAAAGTGTAAAACAAAAATAGATATTGCATTCCTATAAGTAGCCTTGTCTAAAACTTGTGTATGCACCTCCTCCTATCTCACATAGATATCCACATATCAAGAAAAATACAGCAATATCGTAGATAAAATGACCAAAAGCTGTATACGAGCAGACCTCTTTCACAGGCGCGAAAACCGTTTGTACGTAATCCAATGCCCTTGCCTGCACTATTCTTGCGACACGTTCGTGAATAATGTGACAAGAAATAAGAGGCCTTTCGTGAATGAACAGCAAAATTGCACCAAATTCCCCTCAACCAATCAAAATGATGTTTAGATCACTAGTTAGAAAATGTCATTAGCCACATTTTGGTATGCGAAATGGCTCAATAAATTATCTTGTTCGGAATTCCCACTCGATTTAATGAGGCAATGTAAGGTCAAAGCAGGGGAAAATGCTCTCACTGCTATAGGGAAAGGTCTGAGTTGAGTGTTCAACTCTCTTTTTTAACCCAAAAGTGCAGTAGTTTCCTCACAAGTAATTTACGGGTTATTAACACTACATAATAGGATAAAGTGTGAAGATTACTTATCCGTTCGAAATGATTAAAAATATTTATTTCCTTTAAAGCCCTCGTGTGATTTCATGGATAGTGTCTCAAACTGAGACAAGTTTTCCCGTGTTATAGGACGCGGTGCGAAGTGCGCTGAGCAAATGCACACAAGTTTTTCATATGAGTCCCGATAGACAATTTTGTCAGTTATTTTTATTTTTTATTTTTAGGAATGTACATTCATAGCTTTTCCTTCTGACAAAATTTGGTCGGCCTCTGCTTCAAGGGGAAAAATTTACTCAAATTTTTAGGGGCCGTCTGACACCCCATCCCGACGGAACTGTTTGTCAGTTGTGTTTTGTATTGTCCAATAATACTTCTTCCTACTGAAAAGTTTGGTGCACGGGGGAGATGGGGTGAAATCAACCCGACTTTGGGTTTTTTGTTGTTGTTGTTGTTGTTGTTTTGTTTTTTTTTAGGGGGGGGGGGGGGGGGGCTCTTGGGGCTAAACCCGACGGCTACGGTCAGGCTGAAACCTTTTTGTCATAACTTAGATGGTCTAAGTAACTTTAAGGGGTCAAATCTTATGGGTAAAATGAGGTGACTATTTCGGATAGGCTCACGGCCTATTTCCTATTTCTCTTATTCGAAGTCGAAATTACCTTTTTACTAAATGTATGTTCAATCCTTCTATACATGCATTATAATAATGATGGTTGATCCTTCATTGACGGTAATTTTTTCGTTTACATCCTTTGTTCTTTTCAGGAAACTCCAGTCCACGAACATTCTGAATGGTACAACGCATTGCTCCCCTCAAAGTCGAATCGTCTTCATAAAGACACACAAGACAGCCAGTAGTACAACGGCTTCTATCCTCGAGCGCTATGGTTACCTTCACAATCTCTCTTTTGTTGTCCGTCCCAATGGTCACGTCCTCACAAAAACCGTGCTCTTTCATCGCTCCGTGGTGGCTGACCACGACACGTCCACAACGAAAAACTGCCCCGACGATGACCGTGGTTACGACGTGCTGACTAACCACGCCCGGTACAACCGACCCGAGATGGACGCCGTGGTCCACCACGCCAAATACCTGACCATCCTTCGCGAGCCAGCAGCGCAGTTCGAATCGGCCTTTGGCTATTTCCAAATCGCAGAGAGGCTAGGATTATCGAAGTATGACAACCCGATTGCAGAATTCATGAAAGATCCACAGACGTACTTCAACATGAGGAGGTTTGACTACTACTGGCAGGCTATGAGGAACCAGCAGCTCTTCGATCTAGGACTAGATCACAAGGACCACGACGACAAATATATCGTGGATTATAAAATCGCCACGCTCGACAATGAACTGGACTTAGTCATGCTAACGGAATACTACCCTGAATCCATTATCCTTCTCAAAAAGACGCTTTGTTGGGACTTTGATGACTTGCTGTACTTGTCTAACGGCGTCCGCAGTAAATCCCGACGCTACACCATCACTCCCGATGTGCGCGCGAAGATTCGCAACTGGAATTGCGCTGACGCGAAACTCTACGATCACTTCAACAAGACTTTCTGGAAGCAGGTCAAAGACTATGGGCCTGACTTTGACGAGGACCTCGCTTCATTCCTTCGCAAGCAGCAAGAACTTGAGGATGAGTGTATAGATTTTAGTGCAACAGTAGACAATAGTAGAGAACTCTTTTACAATTTGAAATCAAATGCAAGCGCAAGATGCAAAGACATTCTTCGTGGAGACGTAGATTATACATCCCTTATACAGGATGGGATGCGGGAGAAAGGTGAATTGTCGCCGAAGTTTTCATTCACATATCTCCGCAATTTATATAACTCTGTCTATACGAGGTTAGTTTTTAAATGATATAAAAAAAGTAGATGATATTCTGAGATACCACTCGCTGTTGTCGAACAAGCTTTGTTAAAAACATATGGGAAGTTACCTTTATATTTTCGGGGCTTCAAAAGTCTTCGAGAGCACCTCCTTTAACCTACAGTTATGAATAGTTAATGACAATACTTTATCGTAAAAGTTTGGCAGAAATGACAGGTACGAAGGACAATGGTGTTGTGTTTTGAATTAATTTCAGATGCACACAGATTTTGCGTCATTGATTTGTCAAAAATTGAAGATTTAATTAAATATTCAGAGCATTATTTTAAGCATATTATTTCAGAAAAATGTCATTAAAAAATTACTCCTAATAATGTTACATCATTAAACTTTACAACAATGCGAAAACCTCGGCCTGTAGGTCTCATTAATTTCATATTTCAAACGCCCTCTACGATGACTACAATTATGGTAGTCTGCTCGTGTAGTTTTTGGTGAAGATCAGGGGTGCCAATTTTCAGACAAAATTCCTGGAATATGAGGATTCAGGTAGACTATTGCAAGTATCTGTGACTGAAAAACTGTGATGTGTTTGATGAATATTGTGTCGAAATACTACATAAACCTGTAGTTGGGGTCTCTGACCGAGAGTCTGAAAGTTGAACCAAATCTGTACTTCCCTGAGCCTACGCTACAGAGTCATCAAAGATAGTGAATAATGAATAGTAATAAACAGCAACACCTTCCAAAAGGGAAAAAGAATAAACAAAAAACCATGAAGAATGTGGCAAGAACCATCCTGACCAGAGGTTCTAAAAATAAGACCACTAGTCTATCACAAGATGTTGCTACAGATAGGAGCAACGAGGCAGAAGAATACTGGGTCTGCAAAATGTGTGATGAAGAATTCAGTGACCCTGATGACAAATTAGTTGTATGTGAGAGATGTGAAGACCCTTACTGTATTGAATGCCTTGGAATGAGTGAGGAGCAATACAACCTTCACTGGTACTGCCCCAGCTGCAAAGCACCAGCGCTCCATGCCGTAAGAGATTATGACATTGAAGAGAGATGTGAGGCCTTCTTTGAAAAACTCTCTAGTAGGATGGCTAAGTTGGAAGTGGCCATGTCTAAGAAAGCTGACAAAGTATTAGTTGAGAAAAATCAGAAATGACATGGATGAATTCAGCAACAATACAAGTGAACTCACAAAGGAATTAGACAAGCTTTCTTCAGAAATTGAGGCACTAAAATCCAGTAAAGCAGGAGGAACAGAAGAAGTAGCAGCCATGTACATAAGTGAAATGGAAGACAGAAACAAACGAAAACAGACATTTAATTATCTTCAGCATTGAGGAAAGTGAGGACCTAGATCCCATTAAAAGGAAAGAAGCTGATATCGCAACCATTGGTCATATCTTTGGCAAGATTAATGATGCCAACATCGAAATCACTGACTGTAGACGCTTGGGCCAAAGAAAAGAGGAGTGTGACCAACAGAAACCACGTCCTATGAGAGTATCAGTGAGTGATCAAGGCCAAAGAGACAGTATACTGAAGTCGCCTTACAAGCTCAGAGAGAAAGAGGATACCAAGCACATAACAATTAGGAAAGATATGACTCCTCTAGAAAGAAAGGAAGATGTGAGGCTCAGAAAAGAATAATGGACCCAATATTGATCCCTGTGGTACGCCACATTTTATATATTGTCTTTGGGAATTATAAGATTGTAAATTTACATATTGTTGTCGGTTATGTCGATAATCTTTGAACCAAGATAAAGCTCGTCCTCTTACACCATAATTATTTAGTTTATATAATAATATTCCATGATTAATTGTGTCAAATGCTTTCGATAAATCTATGAATATGCCTATAGCATGTTCCTTTTTTGAAAATGATTCTACAATTTTGTCACACATGTGTAAAACAGCATAATCAGTAGAGTGTCCTGGTCTAAAACCAAATTGATTAGGGATCAATAAATTATTTATAGTCATAAAATTATATAATCGTTTATAAATTATTTTTTCTAGGATTTTAGAGATACTGGGTAACAGAGATATTGGCCTATAATTACTCATTAATGATGTATCATCCTTTTTAAACACAGGGATTACTTTTGCAACTTTGAGAGAGTTTGGGCATTTACCGTTTAATAGTGATAAATTAAAAATATGAGTTAAAGGGGTAGCGACGTAGTTAATAATTTGTTTCAATAAATAAACACTTATACCATCATGTCCCGTAGATTTACTCGACTTAAGTTGTCCAACAATATTTAATATTTCCTGATTATAAGTTGGATTAAGAAATAAAGAATTTTCACAAGGGGGGGGGGGGGGATAAAAACCTGGAAAATTGTGTCTTATTAGCATCAATATTAGAGGCTAAGTTCTGACCTATATTAATAAAATAATTATTAAATGCATCCGATATTTTACCAAGGTCGCTAATTTGTTCGCCATCAATATTAAAACTTACTAAGACCTACCTTGTTCTTACCCATGAGATTGTTTATAGTTTTCCATACCGAATTAATGTTATTTTTATTTTCTTCTAATATTCGAGAATAATGTAATTTACGTGATAATCTTATTAAGGATGTGAGTTTATTTCTATATTGTTTATATTTTTTAGAGTCACATTTTCTTTTGAGTGCTTGCTTATATAATTTGTTGCGTGTAGATATTGATCGCAAAATGCCCTTAGTGATCCAAGGTTGTTTCGAATTCTTGTATTTCTTAGTTTTTACAATGGGTATATTCTTATTATAATAGTACATTAATTTAGAAATAAAATGTTCATACGATACATCAACATTTGTCTCATTTAACACTTCATGCCATTCCTCTTGAGCTGAATCAAAATTTAATAATTCTATATTATGTTTAGTTTCTTTTCTAAGTGTTTGATGTATAGTCTTATTATTTTGCATAAAAGTAGGTTGATCGGAGATGGTAAATATTGGCAAATGATCTGAAATGTCATAATAAAGTATGCCACTGGCGCTTTTTTTGTTAATTGTATTAGAGAAAATATTATCAATAAGTGTTTGTGATGTACTTGATATCCGCGTTGGCTGAGAGATGTGTGAATGAAATGTATAAGTTAATAATGAGCTTATAAATTTCAAGGTGTTATTATCATCTGTGTGGAGTAAATTAATATTGTAATCCCCCATTATATAAACTTCTTTAGTTTCCTTTGAAACAATATTAAGGTATTGGTCAAAGCTATCTAAAAATAAATCAATATTAGAATTAGGGGGTCTATATATGAAGCCTATTATTATATTTTTAGTGTTACTATTTAAAATTGTGTAAGTCGGGTCTTAATTTTAGTTTAATATTATCATGAATATATAGTGCTACCCCACCCCCTTTACTATGTTTGCGGTCCGAACGATACATTTGATAATTGTCAAGATTAAATAAAGGTGGGGAATTGTTGTGAAGCCAAGTTTCCGATATGCCTATTACAGAAAATGGAAAAATTTTCAGATTGGATAGGAGTAATTCGATTGAATCAAAGTTCTTAAATAAACTCCTAGCATTTATATGTAATAAACTTAAGGATTGTGTATACAAATCAATTCCATTGTACTCTCGTTTATTATTAATTGACTCTATTTTATTTTTTTTTTGGGGGGGGGGGTTATTTTTAAGAAATTTATCATGAAAATCTTCTACTGTAAAATACTTTGATTGTAGTACAACGGAATCTATTAAATCTTGGTCATAATTTTCGTGCCGACTATTCATTCACAGAACCAAAAATACAATCATCTGAAAAAGAAGGGCGATATTGTGACACATGCTTTACTGTGTGCATGTGTGTGAGAGGGTGTGCGTGTGTGTCTGTGTGTTTGCTTTTGGGTGTGTGCACATGCATGTGAGTGTGTGCAGAGAGAGAGAAAAGAAATAAAAACATTAGCAACGAATCGAACGAAAAGGAAAATGAAATCACCGTGGTGATGCCCCGTATAGAGGTAAACAAAAAAGGAATTCGAAATACACTGACAAGTTAGATGGTAGCAACAAATATAAGAGTATAAGAATCTAATTAGAATTAACAGAAGAAATATATGGGGGAAAAAAAGAAATTGTATATGTTGGCAATGCAATTGGATAAACTTCAAATTCATAATGACGAGAAAAACAATAATAATAGTAATACATAAAATACAAATAATTAAAAGTTGCTAGGACGTGTGTGAAAAAAAAAACGCAGCAAAATTTTAGAACTTTTTAGAGAGAAAAAGATTAGTATAATAAAGCTCGGCTTTAAAACCCAATTATGAGAGAGAGTGTAACCAGTTATTGAAATAAATTGACAAATCGTCGATGGCCATTGTGTAACACAAAAGTTAACACTATATGAACCAGGAATATATATATATATACTAGCAGAAGCAGCCCGTGGACATCCACGGGCGCTAGCTGTGTTTATGATTAATCACCGTACCGTTAATTTGTCACAATAATCAAGTGAATAAATAAAAAAGTCGGATAAAGTTATTTTTTACCAAAAAGTATTTACAACATGTGCATTGGCGGATCAGGGTGGGGGTACCTCCGGTCCGTGCCCTCCCAACCCACCTTTTTGGAAGGAAAGTATGCATTTTGACCATGTACGATCCACCCTTTTGTCGATTGTGCCCCCCCCCCCCCCTTAGAATGAAAACCTTTTTTGCTTGTCAAAGAATTATGCAGGGACCCCCATAACCAGCCCATAACCACCACTCCTGAGCGAATTTTGGAGGTCTGACGTAAAGAAAAATTGTCGCCACCTTCCCCCCCACCCCTCCCCTCCCCCATCACTGAGCGACTTTCCAAGAACCTGACAAGACCAAACAAATACAGGTCTGCCTTTTCCAAAAGTTGACAAACCTGTGTGCCCCGGCATATACTAAATTCTGGATCCGCCCGTGAACATGTGAGTATGTCTTATTTATCCAAAGCTTGCATGAGTTTAAAAAAAATTACATTTTCATCTTGATGAAGATTAATAATATGGATATAATAATGTTCCAGTACAATATCCATGCATAGACCTAGAGGGAGCGATTTGATCTTGCCATGTTTCTGTGGTTTAATACTGGAGAAATCAAGGCCATGAAAACATAACATCCATAATTATCGGTACGTCCCCTGTAAAGGATGCAAAAATGAGAGAAAAAAATGAATTTGTCATTTTATTTTCAGATCCTACTCCCCCTTCCCATTCCAATGTCATCCCATCACCCCCAGCGCGAGGGGAGAAGGGATTAATATCATTATACGTATTCATATCATAGTGGAAATAATTTCGTAGGAATTTTTTGTTTCTGTTGTTGGTTTTTTGTTAGTTTTTGTTTGTTTTTGTTTGTTTGTTGTTGTTGTTTTGGGGGGCTCCTTCTTTACACCGTTGCAACCGATATTCCTAAGTGACGTGATCTCCTACACATCCCCTCCCCCGAATGATGTTTACATATCAGTTTAGTCTGTCATATCTAAGGGAATGAATTGAGGCGATATACCATAACATCTTTCCAAAGGTATGAAGCCCATTCCCCATTCATGTCTGTTGGTGGTTGTCGCATAACTTATGCGACAAACATCCAAATGTGCGGTTAGGTAAACGCTAAACACTACCCTAACCCTAACCCTACACTCCAAAGCCTACCCCTTCCGCGGATCTCTTTATCATCTCTGAATTTGATATCCTTTTCCTTGATTTTTGCTTTTTTGGATACCATAAACGCGTCACCCGAGTTATGTGCTTCAGCGAGATATGCCCCACCCCCGGCCCCAGCGACTACAGTGAACTCATATACACACAAAATAATGATGTACCCCTATATGCGTGAAACGTAGTACACGCAGTAGGCTACAGAACGCAGTGCGCTGTGCGAACGAATTACACGCACGTGTATTAGCGCCGTGTACATTGAAGCCATACATGCGACTATGGACTTTGAGTCTATGCTTGGAGTATACACGCTGTTCTAATTTGGCATACCTCCCCTTCACAGGTAAAGGGTATGGGTTGGCTGGGCATGAAGCTATAACCCGATTCATGGGTTGGCAGAATGATTAGGCCTACTCCCTGCGGAAATTCAATGTTGCGACCACTTTGTTGGCTAAGTCCAAGTACAGCGTGGTTGTGCTGAACTCCACTGATGCTGCTGTTGCTGTGGCGGTTGCTGAGTCCACAGCTGTTGAGGGGGGTGTTGCCGAGTCCACTGCTGTTGATTGGGCTGTTGCTGGGACCACTGTTGCCGAGGCGGGAGAGGGGCGGCCGCTGAGGTGGAAGTAGAGGTAGAGGCGTTGGCTGATGGTGAGCGGGAGCGTGAGGTGGGAGCTGCAGTGGAGGACGAGGTCGGGGGACGCTCCCTGGTGTAGCGGGTCACCAGAGCAAAGGCCTCGTCCTGATAGTCATCCATTCGCTCATTGGGCACCTTGTGGAGTCTAGAAGATATCCACTGTCAAATGCGGTCCGGTCGTCTGCCTCAGCCTCCAAAGATTGGATCTATATTCAGAAACAAAGATGCAAAAAAACATCAACACATGTTAAAACAATTTCAAATGAACATGTACAAATGTCAACAATACTGCCTAATACAATTACATGTAGCGAAAATTTCTGATGATCAAATTCATTATCAGAAAAGGTGTAATACAAATTAAATAGGTTTCACATACCTTCTTAGCCACCGCCTCCGACTCTCGGGGCTTGGAAAGGAATTGGATGAGCGCGTCGTCCAGCTTTGTGGCCCGGGACCGCTTGGCGCCACGTGAGAAACTACAGGAGGTGCTGCCGACCTCTGCCTCCTCTGTGTCCACCTCTTAATCATCCTCTCCAGCAGGCAACTGTAAAAAGGCAAACATGAAAATCAATAATGGTACATAATTGTCAAAAAATATGTACAAAGCATTACCAAGAAGTGATAAACCCCTATTACCTCAGCAGTGTCCTGTGTGTAGGTCCTTGGCACAATTATATGTCTTAAGGAACTGGAAGGTGTTCAACTGCCACCGTTTGCGACTCGTCAATATCTCAGCAGCTTGCCCGGACTTTTTTGCAGGAGCTTGCTAACTGCTGTCCTTTGGTTTTTGACTGAAAGCAGACAACATAAATATTATGTGCATGTGAATGTGACAGTGACATGTGAATGTGACACAATGTATGCAATTGTAGACAAGTTTAATAATAAATATTACATCCTGAAGGTAAATAAGTTGTCCGCGTACCATAATAATTATACAAATGAAAACATCAGCCTCTCCCCCTCCCCCTATTTCCACTTGGATTGCACAGCAGCATATAATTAAACAGAAATAGGACAGAAAATTAGTACTCACCGTCTGTGTGCAGCTCGTCGGCCAGTTCCCTCAGTATAAGTTTATGTTATTTAGTAACTCTGTTCATAATCTTCCTGGTGACTTAATCATTGACATTCCATTCTTGACAAGGTGAACTCGACTAAATTGTTAGGTATTACAATCGATAAAAAATTATCTTGGAAAATTCACATAGACAATACATGTAAAACTATTTCCCGAAATATTGGAACTATCAACAAATTAAAGTATGTCTTTCCACCTTCAACTCTCCTAATGTTGTATTCCACATTGATCCTACCATATCTTACTTATGGTATTCTTGCTTGGGGCAATGCTTCTAAAGTTGAACTTGATCGACTTTATTTACTTCAAAAGAAAATTCTCCGTATATTCAATAAAAGTTTTCATTCTCATGCCAATCCAATTTTCTATGACAATAAACTCTTGAAAGTCTATGATTTATTTTATTTTCACCTTGGTCAATTTATGCATAAAAATAATAAACAAGAATTGCCAAACATTTTTACAAACTTATTTACTAAAAATAGTGCCATCCACAGGTATCCAACAAGACAATCCAATATATCATACACCTTTAACACGAACATTATTTGCAAATAAAATGTTTACCTTTACTGGCACTATAAGCTCTGGAATTCGTTGGATCATGGCTTAAAAGTGTCACAAAGTTTGTTTTAAACGAAAAATGTAAAAAATGTTACTTAATATATTCCTCTTTGACCTTGGTTAACCTGCTCTCTCTCTCTCTCTCTCTCCTTTTCTTTTTACCTCTTCCACCTTTTTTTTTCTTCCTTTTCTTCCCCTTTTTTGTAAAATCATTATCATATCGATACTGTTCACTTGTCTGGTTTCCTTATTGTCCTTACTTCTCGCCCTGTATGTTGACTTCAAAAGTCAGTGCTGGGTTCATTTCATTTCATTTTGTGAAAAATAAATTTATTAGTATAATTCTCATTCCTATCTCTTGGGACCTATGTAATACAAGCAATCCTTTCAAATTAGGTTCCACCACTTTTGTTTTGTGATAAATTCCTTACCAATCATTGTGATTACTTCATTGAATTCTGGTATTATATTAATGCTATTGTTCATACTTCGATAATATTCACTATTGATTGTGATGTATGATTTATTGTAATTTGTTCAAGAAAAACAAGAGTGGAAAAATAAATTAAAATCAAATCAAATCAAACCTTGGGTGAAAAAAATCTTGTCACTATTTAGTGATCACCTTCAAAACAATGATCTTTTCCATTTCCACTTTGGATTTCTTAAGCTTCTCTTGAAACCCCTACGGCGATTAAATGATAAAAGATCCAATTCGGACACACGGGATCATATACATGGTCATTTAGAGTTGGATGCACACTGGCAGGACGATTGACGTAGCAATGTTTCAAATGTTTCCCGTCCTCGCGGGCGTCCTGGTGCATCTAGGTCGATCTATTCAGTTCTCTATAACGTATTCGTTTTCATACTTAAAGCTGTCTGGAGAAAAGCGACGAATCAGATCACTGACGGATGTACCAGACTCCCGGATGACATGCGTGTCTTCTGCTTCAGAATAAGCTGGATGAACGTGATCCGCAGTGGCCTCTGGTTGTGGATCTGCACCCGAAGCAGACAATGACATTGGATCTGGGAATGTATTGCTGACATATTCGTATTCTTCGTTATCACTTCGAATACACCTTCTCTGAGACAGATTTGGAAGAGGCTTATCTGCATCCCCACTCGAAAGTTCTGCGTTCTCTCTGTTTGAAATAAAATATTGTCATTAGGTGCTTTGTACACAACATGTAGAACAAAGAGCGTTTTCCTTCTACATGGGTCTACATGGTTGCTCTTTCTTTTATAGAGTTAGCTTTTATAGAGATAGATTAATACAATGGAATAAATATGAGACTACTGTTGAAATGAAACTTTCTTTAATTTAAACTTTGTCGTTTAATTCACTATGTACACATTGGTTATAAATGACACTGGGTGAGGCATTGGCGGATCCAGGGGGGGGGGCACTTCCGGCCCCTGCCCCCCCCCCCCCTCCCCCTTTGGAAGAAAGGTATGCATTTCGACCATAGACGATCCGCCATTTTCTCAAATTGTGCCCCCTCCCCTTTTAGAATGAAGACCTTTTTTCTTATTATGGAGGGAAACTGGACCCCCATAACCCCCCCCCCCCTCCCACTGAGCGAATTTTGAAGGTCTGGCGAAAAAAAAAATACGGGTCTACCTTGACAAACCTTCATTTGTGTGCCCCCTCTTATACTCAATCCTGGATCCGCCCCTGGGTGAGGTCTGAATAGAATAACATCTGAAAGCTAAAATTATGTTAAACAAAGATTATAAAATAAAGTTTTGAATATAAATATAACTGACTATTCTGATTTATAAAACTACCAAATAAAGTATCATGGAGCTGAAATATAAAACTATTCTTACCAATTGGAGGCTTTGAACTGTTGAAACTGGATCAAGAGTAACGAAAGATCGAACGATGATGTGTTTGGTACAAGATGTCTATGCAATGGCAGTCAAAACGATAATGATTTGGTTTTCTGCAAAATCTTATGCCCCAACCAAGCCACCAAGCCAGACTGCCAGTAGAGGTTATGTAATGAACAAAGGGGTCTGCACATACTAAAAGGGGTTCTTTGTCATATTTCTACCCTGCCCAAGTTTACATTCATGACTCAGAGTGCAGTAGCCAGTGAACAGACAAAAGCTTCTCCAGCAATGAAAAGAAACTAAACTGAGAACATTGTTCTCTCTAATTAAGGCCTATATTGTAAAGTACATAAAAGGCTATGTACAGTATGTACAGTAAAATATATGCTAAAGGCCTATCAAACATACTAATTTACAAAGACAATATTCACAGTCCATATAATCATCCAAAACCTGATAGAAGAGTAAAATAAAAAAGATAATTCCAAAATAACATGATCATAAATATATAAACTAAAAAGTGAATTGACAAAAAGATGTTTTAAACTGTAACAAAGATTCACTGCATGTAGCTGCAGTGACATTGCTATTATTATTATTATCATTATTTAGGATAGGATTTGACCATAAAGTAATTCAAATGGGATAAGCGATTTTTGACGGTTAGAACATTCCAACATTTAATTGTAAGCATAGGAAATTTCTGTTTTTTGTTTTGTTTTGTTTTGTTTTGTTTTGTTTTGCTTATCCGCTATCCTGTAAAAAAATAATACCTTGTTTCAAATATGAACTACCGAGCCATTCTTTGATTTGATTTGAATTATTTTTCCGTTTCAAAATAAGCATTATGATACATATCGATTTAATGATTAAATATAAAACAGTGTATTAATCGATGGGAATATTAAGAAGTCTTGTAATATATAATTAAAAATAAGTTTTTTAAAGAGTTTAATGTTTGGATGAACAGGGTTAAGCGAATCATTAATATAAACAAATCTTTTATTTAACTAACCTTCATTTAACACAAAATGGTTTTGATCTTATATTTCTATTAAACCAAATAAATTGACTCCTATCAGTTAAAGAATTATTTGAATCAAATGCAATTTTGGCAGCATTTTCTCTATCAACATACCAAGTTTTGAAAGAGTCTGCCGGCTTTTTCAAACTTTTTTTTTCTGGCAGGATCCTTCCATATCAAATTACTTCCGTTTCTTATACGGTACTTTTACCAAGAAATGCAGAATACTAGACCCCGTCAAATTGGGGAGCAGATAAACTTGTTTATCTTTTAACTTCATGATAATTACATATTTAGTATTTGAATTTTGTAATATTTTGAAAGTGTTACACTATGTTTCTCTTTATCCTCTATCTTTATTCTCCTGCAAATATTACAGTATGTTGGACTTACATTACATTGCATATTCTGAATGGAATTATCTTACTTGTATATGATGAGTAGTAGCAGCTAGAAGAAATCTAGGGTCTGGACAACTTGTATGTTTTAATTGTTCATTAAATGTTTCCCCTTCACGTATGTTTGCTCCTCTCACTTCGTGAGAGGGACCATTTTGAAATGTTAATGAGAGAATTACTGAACCGGTTCAATGAGCACCGCCGGGACTGACTTGCATCGATAATTACCACCTCCCATGCGATAATGAACGAAAACATCGCTCAAAGTATTGTTTAATCAATGAATGCCTTGGGGAATGTCTTAAATAAATTAATATGTATGAAAATGTATGAATCAAGCTCTTTCATTAAAGCTCACTTATGTCACCTGAATATGATCAGAAGTAATCTTAATTCTGGAATTAAAAAGTTTTAAAACTTTATGAATAATTATGAATTATTTGTGTTTCGATTCTAATCGACAAAAATCTTTATTTTTTGCAGTTTCTTTGAAGTAGAATGACTTGATAATATTGTAAAGCAATATGTATATCAGATAATTTCACCATTTTAAGCAGAGGTATAGGAGAAACATCCAGGTAGGAAGCACAAGAAGACAAGGTCATCTTCATCTCAGATGAGGATGGCTCCAAGGCCGGTGGAGAGCGGGGGGGGGGGGGGGGGGAGGGAGAGGGGGATATAATTTTTTTTTTACCCCGAGGGATATGTTTTGGGTAGGGTCCACTTGGCGGAGCCCCCTTCAGCTCCCAAGATTTTGCCATTTTGAACCTTAAACTAATTGCTGTTTTATACACCAAATTTATTATTGTAATCAATAATGTTCTGATGATTTCATCATCTATATAGAAAATTCCGTCGATCTCTGAATGAAAACATTCGACTGGTCATTGATATTCCTGTAAACCTTTTCTTTTTATTACTGATTTTGGGGCAGTATGCAGAAAATCTTATCAAGATATGAGAAATAATTATAGGCAAACTGGCAAATAAATGGTTTAACTTTAATTGATAGAGTACGATGTAAATCTCAAACCAATTGTTGGTGAACCATTGACTGATTCGGGGTCAGGAGTTTATTAACTATTTGTCTTTTCCTTAACAATAGTCTGTTTAAATCATCTTGGATAAGAGAGGGCCCGCGGATCATTTTTTAATGTGAGGGCGGGAAGGGGGCGCTGACGCCTCTTGCCCGAATAGCAAACATCCTGTTTTCTACATTTTGAGCAAGCGAAGTGAAACGAGCATAAAATTAAAATATAGGCCTAGACACTTAATCATGGTCAAAATGTTCTTTCGCAATCAAAATACACGATATCTAACTTGTATTCGTTAACCTCGCTGCCAAATAGGACATTCGGGCACCTCCCTGCCCGAGTAATGTGTTTGCTGCCCGAAACCATCCCGGCCGTTTCTAAATCTTGCGAACGATCTTGATAAAAAGTCACTTTGTTGTCTCTGAAATATTATATGATTTTGCCATGAAAGTAAACTAGATATTCATAACAGTTATTAAATTTAGGCACCTTCCTGCCCGAAGATCAGGAGAGCCGGACATCCCGCTGTTCCGAATGAGGGTATTCATGAATCTCGCTCCTGAAACATGACGTTTTCCGCTGTCCGAAATATTTTGTTGTTAAACTTTACGAGCGACCGAAGAAACGGACTTGGGTTGCTCATAATCACCTCTGATCGTATTTCTACTTCATACTTTTTAGGTGTCAATGTGGGCAAAGAAGAGTGCCTGGGTCTTTTGGCAAGAGGGGAGGGTCATGTGGTGATAATATGGGATGATGTGGTTCCAGGGTGCTGATGGAAATGTCACTGGTTCTTGGATGATGACTATAATCTCTTTGCATTCTTTTCTTTAGGCGTCCTGGTTTAGCAGTCCTTTCTCCACAGGTGCATATGGGGCGTCATACATCATTATATTTGAACCAGGGCAATGTAACTGTTTCAATCATTGAACCGGCCTTTTCCAAACATTCAACTTGTAACTGTGATTAATTTTAAAACGTTTGCAGCATGACTATCACATCGACTACGGATGAATTTCTGGGTCTGGGTCATCATAAGTTGTATGCTACTTAAATGGAATATTTGGTTTGATTTGATTTGATTTAGTTTTCCGTTTCAAAACTAGCATAATATGATATAATCGATTCAATGATTGAACATAAAGCAACGTAATAATTTTGTATAATTAAACTATCAATACAACTGAGATAACTATTGACAAGAGTACAAAAAATAATTTAAACAAACGGATCACCATTGACCTAACATTATACAATGAAACGGAGGGGCGTGTTAAGGAAGCAAAGCTTGATAGCATGTCGACCTCATCATGGAATATTCTCGCCACACCATCGACACAGGAATATGAGCCATTGGGAATGGGAAGCTTCCCTGCCGTTACCATTACCTACACTCTTCATACATTTTCATACCATTAGACGAATCTAATTTCAAAGAGATGGGCCGGATATAGAATGCCTATTTTGACCAAACGAGTCCTATACCCTTAGCCAAATCTCATTATCTGGCATGATAAATAGCATCAATAAGCAAATATCTTCTCTTTCTTTCACAAGGAAATTGATTTTATGAAATAAAGAGTATAAATAATGAGTAATGTCGATGGAAAATGTAAGTGTGCCGTCCTTACGAGTGTCTATCAGCGAATGAGCTTTCAGTAAGCGACTACCTGAATTAACTTCATTAAACTAAAGGTTTGGGGACAGAAAAACACACATCTTGAACTATAACATGCCTAACCACTTTCACCTATTTAATTGGGATTTCTAAACTATTTTTTAATCTTTGGAAAGTAAAAATACAAAACACAACGTTTGCGCCCTCATTTGAAAGTCTGGAATTGCTCTTGAGTGATGTAAATCTATTACAGAAACGTGGCTAAATAGTTCATCTTGTTTGATCATGTATCAACTGACTGATTATGACCTTATAGTTAACAACATAACTCAAAAGAGGGGTGGAGGAACCGGTTTTTATATACACAAATGTAATATGAAGTAAGGCATGATTTAATACAGTCATCTTCTCTTGAATATTTTTTAATTTTAAATCCCAGGTAAAGCTAAAAATAAACTCATTGGTGTCATGTATCGTCCTCCGGATTAACCCTTTGCTAATTTTGAACAAGAACTTGGGGAGACATTAAACAGGGTAAATACACTTCAATATAAATGTTATATTCTTGGTGACTTTAATTTTGATTTGTTAAAACATGAATGCTGCAATTATGTTGAATCATTTCCTAAATATTATATTCAGTAATTCTTTCTATCCTACAATAACAAAACCAACAAGAATAACACTAAGTACAGCTACAATATTAGATAACATTTTTGTAAATACAATCTGCTATTCTTAACTGCTGACATAAATGATCATTTGCCAGTTTCTCTATTGTTGTTTGAATCATTATCTTTTTAAAGAAATAACACAGAAGGTATTGTTTATAGAAGAATTATAAATGAAAGAAATCTTCAGAAATTCTTAGATGAATTACAGTGTACTGATTGAGACATCACAATAATCATGATAATGTTGAGGTTACATATAATTCATTTCTAACAAAATAAGTATTTCATTTCCATTGGAAAAATATAAAAATTTTAAAATAATATTAAAAATCTTGGGTAAACAACAGCTTGAAAAATCTTTATACAAAAAGAAGGCAAAGCCATTTACATAAGCAATGTGTTTTAAATCCAACTTTGAATAATAAGCTGAAATATACCAAGTTTCGGAATTCATTAAATTCTCAACTGAAAAATTCCAAATCGTTGTATTACTTGAATAAATTTGACAGAGTGAAAAATATTATGACTAACATGTAGAAACTAATACACTTCTTAAAAGAAACACCCCAAAACTAATATTTCAAGTCTCAAAGTGAGCAATGAAACAATAACAGATAACATGCTAATGGCAAATGCACTCGACGACTATTTTTCAACTATTGGTAAACAATTAATAGATAGACAAGGAATGGACTATGATGTTAATAATAATGATTTTCGATTTTACTTGAAACCTAATTCATCTTCAATATATTTTAAGCCTTTCACATGTAGCTAAATTATTGATATTGTAAAACAATTGAAAAACGATACAAGTCCTGGTTTTGATTCCATTTCTGTACAAGTGCTCAAACAAGCAATTCATTTCAATCATTGTTTCTCCATTGTATGATATTTTAAAGTGTAGTATACAGCACGGAGTAGTCCCAAATAATATGAAAATATCTAAAGTGACACCTATACATAAGAAAGACGATAGAGAAAACATGAATAATTAGCGACCCATCGCAGTAGTAAGATTTTTTTGTAAGATTCTTGAAAGATGCATTTACAACAGACTGATCTCATATTAAAACAAAAATAATGTACTTTATCAAAGTCAGTACGGATTTAGAAATGGGCACTCCACATCTCTGCAATATTACAATTAGTTCAGAATATCATCTAATCAATCAATAAAAATAATAAATTAATTTCTGTATTTATTGATTTGAGTAAAGCTTTTGATATGAATATAACATTTTAATTTACAAACTATCACATTATGGTGTTAGAGGTATTTCGTTACAGTGGTTCATTGATTATTTGTGTAATCGACAACAGTATGTTTATTTAAATGGAAATATGTCACATCAAGTGACAGTAGGATGTGAAGTGCCCCAGGGATTAATACTTGGTCTGCTTTTATTTTAAATTTATAGTAAAGATATTCATTATAGTTCTGATATACTTAAATATGTATTATTTGCGGACGATACATCTGTCTACTTAACAGGGAATGATACTGACAATCTTATAACTACCATGAATGTACAGCTGGAATAATAATAATAATAATAATAGTAATAATAATAATAACACTTGTAATGCGCCGGTATCCATCATGGGTAGATGCTCATGGCGCAGTGAAAGGAAGATAGAAGCTATACAGATATATATAACAAAAGGGATGAAGGGAACATTTACAAAAAGGCTTGTCTCAATAACCAGGTTTTGACTGAGGTCTTAAAGTTACTGAGAGAGGATAGAATACATGGATACATGGATGAAAGTAAACCATATGATCTTGAATGTTGAAAAAACAAACTATATGATACTTGGTACCCGCAAATATGTAAATAAAGATGTTAACCACATGCCATTGTTATTTAGAAATAGCCCAGTCCAGTGTGTTAAAGAATTTAACTTTCTAGGTGTTACAATAAAAAGACGAAAACTTACATGGAATTCGCATATTTCACAATTGAGTAATAAACTTGCAAAAAGCATAGGAGTACTCAATAGATTTAGCTTTTTATCACAATATGTCCTCAAGGTCTTATACCATTCTTTTATTACATCATATTTAAGTTACTGCATCGTGGTTTGGGGTTTGCTTGTAAAAGCAATTTAATCTATTTTGGTCGACGTGCTGCTTGTTAAACAACTAAAATCCATAGAGTTACATTCTGTGTATGTAACTCTATGCTAAAATCATACTAGTGCGCGCATCAAGGACAAGGCCGTACGCAGAAATTTTTTTCCTGGGGGGGGGGGGGGGCAAGATGATCGCTTTTTATTATTGGATCATTTAAAAGTCTAAAACCCGATTAAAAATAGTATGATTTTGAAATTTCTGGGGGGGGGGGGGAGGGGGCAACTGCGCCCCCTGCCCCCCCCCCCCCGCTACGGCCTTGCTCAAGGACAAGGTGCGCAATCTATGAAAGGTCAATTGTACTGGGTACAAATTTATGACCTTTATCTGCCTAAAATATTATATTCAATTCATTCCGTTTCGCGTTATTACACTCACAGTCAGAGGCAGCGGAACGTTGGGCTCGGACCATAGGCTCCGACAATGCCTCTGGTCACAGTTCCATAAACTATAGGAGTATAATGTAGGTAGTGCAGGTGTAGTGTAGATAAATATAGTGTAGATGAAAATCGCAAATTAATATCTGCGTCTCAAAGTTCACAATTCATAATTATAAACTACATCGTATTCTAATGCTATGGTCACATCCCAGAAAATCAGCCTGCTCGGCGGTCGGGCGGCGAGTTTCTAGCCATTTTCGCCCCGGCACCGAGCAGCGGCCGTCCGGGCACCGCTGTTTTTAGGGCATTGCTCGGTCGCCGCTGAAATTATGCGCGGAGTTAAAATTTTCGGCGGCACCTGGCCGCTTTCACTCATCGCACCCAAAATACGCTCGGTGCCAGGGCGGTCGCCGCCCGGGCACCGACCTAATCGAGCGTATTTTGGGCGCGATGAGTCGCCGCGGTCGCCGCTCTGTCGCCGCCCAGGATTCGATGAGTTATTAGTCGGTCACTGACCGGACATCGCGCGGAGAAGCTCCCATGATTTCGCCCAGTTTTGACCTAGAATCGACCGGCGACCGACGGGGAATTGACAGGGCTCTGCCCAGGCATCGGTGGGATTTTATAGCCCGCTCGACTTCTCCATGCCTAAATTCCAGCGGCGCCCGAGCAGGCTACAAATCGGTCGGTCGCCGCCCCGATTTGTGACCATAGCCTAAGCAGTTCCAACAGTTATCGTTCATATTATTCATAGAACAGGGTTAAATTTCATTAGACTACTACAATATATCTCGGGTCCATATTATATTTCTTATAACATTATTTAGCGATGACATCATTGTGTTTGCTCCAAGCATAATAGGACGTAGAAACCCTAATAAACCGCATTGTTAGGATTCCCCCATGATCGGAAATAGTAAAATATATATATATATATATATATATATATATATATTGCCAATGCTAAGGCCAAGGCTTGAAATCTCGAGGCCAAGACCAAGACATCAATGAAGAAAGGATGGGAAAATGGAACATGCAAGACTGAGAAAAAAAGAAGAAAGTAAGCACCTTTATGAACCAAATGACCATTTTCAAATAAAATTCGTAAAGGGCACTGCAATCTAGCGGTATTGAGTTAAAATTATGAACACTGATAAACAGTGTCTCAAATGAGGTGTCAAATTCATGAAACCCAGGAGAATTTTTGTCAAGGAATTAAGTATGGCTAATGAAAGTTAAACTTGTTGAACCTTTGCAAGTTCTATTTTAGCTTTATCCTATATTCATGATATTCGGGGCAAATTAATAATAAAAAAGAGGCTGATGGAACTTAAAGGCCTATACATATTAGGAGCAAAGCAACGAGAATTACTTTTATTTCTTTATTAAATTTTGAACCCTTTAAAAAGCCATTTCCACACTTTATAATTTAGAAGAACTTGAAGCAACGTTATGTTCTAACAATTAATAATAAAAAAGAGGCTGATGGAAATTAAAGGCCTATGCATATTAGGAGCAAAGCAACGAGAATTACTTTTATTTCTTTATTAAATTTTGAACCCTTTAAAAAGCCATTTCCACACTTTATCATAATTATTTGTATATTATGTTAAAACAAATTTACTTGCAAAAATAGCAAATGCCTTGAATTTTCTGGAGATAATCAAGGCTTGGAACCTTCAAGGCAAAGGCCAAGGCATGTGAAAGGACAAGGCATTGAAAAAATGGCCTTAAGGCGCCTTTAAAGGCTAAGGCAGAGAATCAAGGCACTATGTCAACACTACGCTGATGTATAGTCGATACTCATTGGATATGCGAGTCCATTATATCTCAGTATTTAAAAAAAGATTCCATTGAATCAATTATATTACTTTCGTTCAACGGTCTGCCAATTGGAATGGTAGGTTGTAATTTAAAACCGATCGGGCTATAGCACAGGCTAGAGACCGACAACGTGTGTCTGGTGGACCTCTTTTAGAGTTATCGTAGAAACAGACAAACTACTAAAATATCATGAATCAGGGTATCAAAACCTTTCGAAATTACACGTACACCATATTTCTTTATCCTCATAATTTTATCATTACGTTCAGCTTGTGTCATTAAACTTTGAGCAAGTGTCATATAACATAGACAAACACACTCGCTATATTTTATAGTTTCAGTGATTATTTTTTATCAACCGTGGCGGATAACATTATCAGTGTTTCTTACATCATGGACCTATCAACGAAGGTCCATGTTTACATTTACGCACTTGACACGTGGCATCCGCATAATGTAGTGGTATTAATGATTCATTTCGTCACTAACTAAAAGAAGATAGTGTTCATGATCACATGCACATGACGTCACGGACAAAAAAAATGAGTCACGTGTCTGATGCAATATACCAGATAAATTATAATTTTTTTATATTTCATTATAATAGATTATGATGGAATGCACATTTTTCCTTCCTAAACAGTTCGTGGAAGCCGGTAGTACAGCTTACAATTAGTAGCACCAATGAAAAAAGTCCTTGGTGGCACCTTCTATAAATCTTAAGTGATATAAAAATGAAAATGGTTTCGTATAATGATAATATTCCCGGCAAATTGTCTCTTGAACTTTATGAATACTCCTGATCATTGCTGAGGGGAGGGTGTTTTTAAAACGAGCACAGGTCCCTACTCTATCTGAGATCTAAAGTATGGGTTTGTCTCTTTTATTCATTCCTATACAAACACGACACCGAGCATTCAAAAATGCAAATGTGTATTCCTAATTATATAAATTGCAAACAATAAATTATGAAAATTCGAATATAGACAAGTAAATGAAAATTACGAATTTTCGATCTTGGGGCTTTATCAAGTATGATTTATTGTGAAACAAACATAATAATTTTGCATTATGAGTGTACACAACAAGAAAATGTATAGTTTTACCAGAAAAGCCGTGTTTCCTGCCGTTTACTTAACTGGGCGTTGTGGCGTGCGCCTGTAATCCAGCTACCAGTGGAAGTTATAAACTGATTCAGCGGACCCAGGTTCGAGACTGAGTCACGTCTTTCGGATGGTGACGTTAAAGGTCGGTCCCAGACTTAAATAATCATATCTGATTGATACACGTCTGTAAAAACCCAATTACACACACACACTTCGTTTTTCCTGCTGACATCATTGAATAGTTCATCCCCCCCCCCCCCATCACCAGAGGGAAAAAGATGAACTATTCGATGACGTCCGCGGGAAAAAAATGGACTACTGTATTCGTTTTTCCTCCCCCCCCCCCCCCCCCTGCTCGCGACGTACGCCAAGGAAAAACGAAGAGCAGCTGCTCAGCCTGAGCGCGTACTACATTGTGACGACATTCATTTGCGCGTATCTATTGTTTTAGACATAGGTTTTAGACATGCAGCATGCACCGTACAGGTGGTGATGATTGTCATCATAACGAGTTTGATATCCGCGCAAATTCATCACTTCTCCAAACTGTGGGAGTACGTACGTGTGCGGTAAAGTGCAGATGATCAAGTGGATGAGTAGAATTGGGCTTTTATTCATGATGACGGATATAAATCAAATACATACTGCCTACATTCGAGTCTCTGGTTAAAATATGGCACCCTCGGTGACGTGAACACGACCATTTTGAAAAATTCCTGTAAACGAACTATATGCTATATGACAATGAAATCAAATTCTTTTCAATAGTAACTTGTTTAGGTTTCTAGGGTCATGCATCACTGAACACCATTGAATTCAACATTTTGTGCAAAAATCTAGTTGGTTCACTTTCTTGTAAAACATAATAGGCATGATGTTAAGGAGATGTCTTTTGTGAAACGTCCTGGGTCCTCCAATTCTCATTGTGAAATATTTTCTTTTTCAAATCTGCGTTAATGAGATGTTATTTACCCATAATTCAGGATTGTTGCTTTATAAAACAAGTTGAGATAGGAATCATTTTGTAAAGAAGACAGTATTGGTGAAATATTAACAAGGTTGCATAACCCCAAAACCCAGTACGAACCAAAAGGATTGCATTTATAAAGAATTGCAAATTTCAGTTTGGTTTTCGAGAGAAACACACTGCCTCCCATGCCTTGTTGCACTTTATTGATAAGATTTCACAATCAATAGACAAAAAGATGCAACCAATTAGTATATTTCTTGATTACTCCAAAGCTTTTGATACTTTAGATCATGACATTTTGCTTGGCAAATTATCACATTTTGGTGTCAGGGGCACAGCACTGGAATGGTTCAAGAGTTACTTAGCTGACAGGAAACAATTTGTCTCTTTAAACGGTATTGATTCAGGGTTACAGAAGGTCACATCCGGCGTTCCTCAGGGATCTCTCCTTGGTCCGCTATTATTTATTGTGTATATTAATGATTTCCATTACTCATCTGATGTATTATCGTTCATTTTATTTGCTGATGATTCCAGTTTGTATTACTCGCACAAAAATCCACAGGCTCTTTTAGAAACAGTTAATTTTGAACTAACTGAAGTTACTTTGTGGATCCAAGCAAATTATCTTTAAATCTGCAAAAGACATATTATATGCTTTTTAGTAATACAATTAAAGTGCTTTCTGGAGATGTATCGTTTAATAATGTTTTGATAGATAGAGTAACAACGACAAAATTCCTTGGTTTGCACACTGATGAGCAACTGAGTTGGAAAATTCATATAAATCATCTCTGTAAGACATTGTCAAAAAACAGTGGTGTAATACATAAATTGAAATCATTTTTCCTAAAGACATTCTTCTTATAATGTACTCAACAGTAATTCTTCCGTATCTCAGTTATGGTGTCCTTGCATGGGGTAATTCCCTTAAAACTCATCTTGAAAAATTACATTTGATTCAAAAGAGAGTCTTAAGAATTATTTGTAATGTCAGCTTTCGTACGCACACTAACCCACTCTTTTATAGGCAGAGAATTTTAAAGTTGCAAGATATTTATAACTTTTAACTGGGTGCTCTCATGTATATGGCTTCACTTCTGGTGTCCTATCACTGGCTCTGGCCAGCATTTTAAAGAAATAGTCAAGTACATCACCATGATACACGAAATGCTTCTGCGTTTCACTTACCCCAAGTAAGGACAAAGTTTATTTTCAATACATTGGTTTGTACTGCACCTCGGTTCTGGAACTCTCTTGATTCTAGCGTTAAGCAATCTGTTAGCCTCTCTGCATTTCAGTGTACACTTAAGGTTTTTCTTCTTGATAATTATTGTGACTCTTAGAGTATTGGTATACTATTGTAGTTATTTTGGTGCCTATTATAATTGTGAATTACTATGATGTGTAGTTTCCTTTTATTGATATTCTGTGTCTAACTGAATATTTTCAGATTGTCAGCTTATTATTCCTTTGTTCCCTATGTTTTTGTAGTCGTCGTGTGATGTACCTATTAGGGACTTTTAGAAGCAGTGGACTAGTACTTCGTCCCAGTCGACTAATTCGCGCATGTCAACGTCGTCGACTGCCCATGTTGACTACAGTTCTGATCATTTTAGATTTCACTCGACGTGTAGGTACCGTCGACGTCAACCGGAAGTACACACTCAACGGATGAGCATAATAGTTGAGCTGTTCTGATGACGTCATATACGTGAACCTCGTCGAAGATTTCGGAGCACCGCAAAAACGAAGTGAACACGTTCTCGATTTTGCAAGTCAGGGAGGAGGACAGGGAGAGGGCGAGTGGCGCATGCGCAGTGGCGTAGAATGATGTCCTTGCGTACCAGTCGACTAAGTGGACGTGCAATTCTAAAAGTCCCTAATCACTCAGTGTGCTTCCGTCCAGTGCATACATGGCAGATCATGAAGCTACAAATGGGTTTGTAGCTTTATGGTTAGATCTAATCTGAACTACAAGTACAACTAGCACCTGAATTTCAGTCACATCGGACATCGGGAATGGCTCTATTTCGGCTTCGATGTCGAGTGGGGTGTGTGTGTGTGTGTGGGTGGGAGGTATGGGGGTCCAAAGTTTCCCTCCATACTTAACTGACAAGCAAAAAAAAAAGAAAGAAAGAATTTTTCCGTTATAAATAGGGGTGGGAGGGGGGGGGGGGGGGCTATGCATACTTTTCTTCGGGGGGGGGGGGGGGGGGGGAGGCACGGGCTGGATATGCTCGAACATACATGTACACCTGTCAATATTGTTATATGCATAACGACTTAACCTACCAGGGAAAAAAAATATCAGAAACCTAAACATGCCAGTGGAAGCCCTACAAATCTTATCACTTTTCATCACCGTAGCAGCTAACCCCCACCCTCTCTCTCTCTCTCTCCCTGTATTCTTTATAATTTCTATCTATTCCCCTGCATGTCTATGATTTTTCTTTCTTGCTCCCCCCCCCCCCCCCCCTTGTTTATATCCCTCTCTATCATTTTCCCGCTGTCTATGGTCTCTCTCTCATTTTCCCACTGGTTGTTTTTTACTCTCTCATATTTCCACTGTTTCTCTCTCTTTTCTCTCTCATTCTCTCTGCCCCTCTCACTCATTTTCCCCAACACTGTTTCCCACTGTATCATTCGTATTTCTCTCTCTTTCTCTCGCTCTTCTAACTACAAACAAATGCAATCTGTTGTACATTGTAGGGTATGCACTTACACATTTATTTCGACTTAATACATGACTTGTAATGATAACATTTCTACAATAAATGCCTCTTGACTGCTTACTAAATACACCGTGTTACAATACACACTCCCCCCCCCATTTGTAGTTATATTTTGATTTCACCCCACAATGATATTGAAGTTCTTCCCCCAGTTTAAACCCTGATGCTAATTAAAGTAAACCTCCTATCTATATTTAAAGAAAAGTCTGCTATGAATCAATATTATTGTTCAAATATGTTTCATCAATAAACTACTTGCCTTTCAGTGTGAATGGGTACTTTGGCTGTACATATGAGAAGACCACTACCCCCCCCCCCCCCCCCCCCCGTCGTGCCACGGGTAATTTTTTTTTTCTAGTTTGATATAAAGAGGCAATTATTAGATGTAAAAAAGGGCACTATCAGGAGTGGAAAGGGCACTTAATAGAAAGCAAAGGGGCACTTTTAATAGTAAAGAGGGCACTTAGAGAGAAAGAGTGCATTTTTCAGGAATAAAAAGGGCACTTTTGGGGTACTTTGAAAAGTGTGCAGGTGGGGGGGGGGGGGGGGACACTGTGTCCCCGCCCCCTTGTCTTTTAACAAAAATATGTAAACTCCATGCGAAGAGCCTTCACCAATATACCACAGTGCTCCCAGGATCAATTTTAAAAGAAGACAATAATTTACTATCATCTAAATGATGGAGCAACAACTCACATAAATAAGAGACACCCAGAGTTCAAAAGATTATGGAAGGGTACCCTTAAAGCGCAAAGAACAAGAACTTGAACCGGGTGAACAAAATTTGGGACGTATATTTTTTTTTTAATGACTTATAAAATACCGTACAGAGAATTACTTTACTCTAAAACAGGGAGGGGTAGGGAAGAAAATTTGACTGAAATCTTGTTTATACTCGACATCACGATAGTCAGCTTTTTTATAGTCTGGTGCCAAACACGATCGCAAAAATGTTCTAGAAATCAATCTTAGGCGATTTCAATAGTGTGTGCGTGTGTGAATGTCTGAATGTTTGGCAATAACATCGTAGGAATATCAAACACGGACCATCAAGTGTATAACGATCTTAGAATGCAAATAATCAAAACAGCTCCCTGAAATACCATAATAATCATTGAGGTTTCCTGTTCGGAGTCCAGGGGGAATTGCTTATACTAAAACTCAAGGAATGCACTAGGGGACCTTACACAAAAGAGATATGAAATATAGGTTGCAAAGACAAACACGAAAGAGTACGCCGAGGATCAATGGAGGTGCTTGATGGGGCACTGGATCCGTGTATCTCCCGATCGATGAATAAAGCAAAAGTTACGTTATAAAAGAGGGTCAGATCATGCAGATAGAAGAAAATAATTCTCCCCTCTGCCCTCTCACTCATTTTCCCAACACTGTTTCCCACTGTATCATTCGTATTTCTCTCTCTTTCTCTCGCTTCTTCTAACTACAAACAAATGCAATCTGTTGTACATTGTAGGGTATGCACTTACACATTTATTTCGACTTAATACATGACTTGTAATGATAACATTTCTACAATAAATGCCTCTTGACTGCTTACTAAATACACCGTGTTACAATACACACTCCCCCCCCCCCCCCATTTTTAGTTATATTTTGATTTCACCCCACAATGATATTGAAGTTCTTCCCCCAGTTTAAACCCTGATGCTAATTAAAGTAAACCTCCTATCTATATTTAAAGAGAAGTCTGCTATGAATCAATATTATTGTTCAAATATGTTTCATCAATAAACTACTTGCCTTTCAGTGTGAATGGGTACTTTGGCTGTACATATGAGAAGACCACTCAACCCCCCCCCCCCCCCCCCCGTCGTGCCACGGGTAATTTTTTTTTTTCTAGTTTGATATAAAGAGGCAATTATTAGATGTAAAAAAAGGGCACTTATCAGGAGTGGAAAGGGCACTTAATAGAAAGCAAAGGGGCACTTTTAATAGTAAAGAGGGCACTTAGAGAGAAAGAGTGCATTTTTCAGGAATAAAAAGGGCACTTTTGGGGTACTTTGAAAAGTGTGCAGGTGGGGGGGGGGGGGGGACACTGTGTCCCCGCCCCCTTGTCTTTTAACAAAAATATGTAAACTCCATGCGAAGAGCCTTCACCAATATACCACAGTGCTCCCAGGATCAATTTTAAAAGAAGACAATAATTTACTATCATCTAAATGATGGAGCAACAACTCACATAAATAGAGACACCCAGAGTTCAAAAGATTATGGAAGGGTACCCTTAAAGCGCAAAGAACAAGAACTTGAACCGGGTGAACAAAATTTGGGACGTATATTTTTTTTTAATGACTTATAAAATACCGTACAGAGAATTACTTTACTCTAAAACAGGGAGGCGTAGGGAAGAAAATTTGACTGAAATCTTGTTTATACTCGACATCACGATAGTCAGCTTTTTTATAGTCTGGTGCCAAACACGATCGCAAAAATGTTCTAGAAATCAATCTTAGGCGATTTCAATAGTGTGTGCGTGTGTGAATGTCTGAATGTTTGGCAATAACATCGTAGGAATATCAAACACGGACCATCAAGTGTATAACGATCTTAGAATGCAAATAATCAAAACAGCTCCCTGAAATACCATAATAATCATTGAGGTTTCCTGTTCGGAGTCCAAGGGGGAATTGCTTATACTAAAACTCAAGGAATGCACTAGGGGACCTTACACAAAAGAGATATGAAATATAGGTTGCAAAGACAAACACGAAAGAGTACGCCCGAGGATCAATGGAGGTGCTTGACGGGGCACTGGATCCGTGTATCTCCCGATCGATGAATAAAGCAAAAGTTACGTTATAAAAGAGGGTCAGATCATGCAGATAGAAGAAAATAATTCTCCCCTCTGCCCCTCTCACTCATTTTCCCAACACTGTTTCCACTGTATCATTCGTATTTCTCTCTCTTTCTCTCGCTTCTTCTAACTACAAACAAATGCAATCTGTTGTACATTGTAGGGTATGCACTTACACATTTATTTCGACTTAATACATGACTTGTAATGATAACATTTCTACAATAAATGCCTCTTGACTGCTTACTAAATACACCGTGTTACAATACACACTCCCCCCCCCCCCCCATTTGTAGTTATATTTTGATTTCACCCCACAATGATATTGAAGTTCTTCCCCCAGTTTAAACCCTGATGCTAATTAAAGTAAACCTCCTATCTATATTTAAAGAAAAGTCTGCTATGAATCAATATTATTGTTCAAATATGTTTCATCAATAAACTACTTGCCTTTCAGTGTGAATGGGTACTTTGGCTGTACATATGAGAAGACCACTCAAACCCCCCCCCCCCCCCCCCCCGTCGTGCCACGGGTAATTTTTTTTTTCTAGTTTGATATAAAGAGGCAATTATTAGATGTAAAAAAGGGCACTTATCAGGAGTGGAAAGGGCACTTAATAGAAAGCAAAGGGGCACTTTTAATAGTAAAGAGGGCACTTAGAGAGAAAGAGTGCATTTTTCAGGAATAAAAAGGGCACTTTTGGGGTACTTTGAAAAGTGTGCAGGTGGGGGGGGGGGGGGACACTGTGTCCCCGCCCCTTGTCTTTTAACAAAAATATGTAAACTCCATGCGAAGAGCCTTCACCAATATACCACAGTGCTCCCAGGATCAATTTTAAAAGAAGACAATAATTTACTATCATCTAAATGATGGAGCAACAACTCACATAAATAAGAGACACCCAGAGTTCAAAAGATTATGGAAGGGTACCCTTAAAGCGCAAAGAACAAGAACTTGAACCGGGTGAACAAAATTTGGGACGTATATTTTTTTTTTAATGACTTATAAAATACCGTACAGAGAATTACTTTACTCTAAAACAGGGAGGGGTAGGGAAGAAAATTTGACTGAAATCTTGTTTATACTCGACATCACGATAGTCAGCTTTTTTATAGTCTGGTGCCAAACACGATCGCAAAAATGTTCTAGAAATCAATCTTAGGCGATTTCAATAGTGTGTGCGTGTGTGCGTGTGTGTGTGTGTAATTGGGTTTTATAGTCGTGTATCAATCAGATATGATTATTTACGTCTGGGGACCGACCTTTAACGTCACCATCCGAAAGACGTGACTCAGTCTCTAACCTGGGTCCGCTGAATCAGATTATAACTTCCATTGTTAGCTGGATTACAGGCGCACGCCACAACGCACAGTTGTAGTCTCGACCATCACCATTTAAAAACGTGCGAGCCTTATACTGGCAATCTGTATTTTCAATACACAATAATTTATTTAATTCAAGAACAAGAAATTATGGTAATAAAGAAGTCTGTATTGATGAACTTTAAATTTGTTTAATATTGTCCAATATTTATCCTTATATTACAGCCCGACCAGTGAATTAACCCATAAACACCACGGAAGACTTGGCTGTGACACTCGGTGGACTTCACCAGCAAGGTTCAGATGTTTTGATCACCAATCATGGCCTTGAATGAGCTTCTCAAATCGAAGAAGATCAGGGTGGTGTTCTTCTGGACGCTGGTCGCAGTCACCACGATCTTGTTGGTGCTCTGGACCACGTCCACCGGAAACGAACGGTTAACGTGGCAGATAGAAGTTTCATCAGTACCTGCCACGTGTCGCCCACCATCCACCAGGCGAGTTTATACATAACGATATTAAAAAGAATGTGTAGTTCTAGTAAAGTGAGACACAATATTTTTTGAGCTCTCGTATTCTTTTTGTTCTCTTAGGTGGAAGAATATAATCGTATATTGCATGAATTATACAGAGCACTTGTAAGTACTTTTTTTCTCACAAATGGGTCTATAAAATACAAGCTGAGCTTTTCAGTAGACTCCCTCACTAATGTTTCTTTACTACGCCATATTTTACTTTATTTTTCTCAATTTTTCCATTCATGTAAACATTTCTTATCATAATGATTGTGTTATATCAACGTGTATATACATGTTTGTTTGTTATGTAAAACACCAAAATACATTGTGGAAATAAAGACACCTTAAAACCTTGAACCTATAGCCATGTCACATGAGAAGGATCGTTCTCGAAATGGCTTCAGATATGCCCAGATTTATTTTTTACTTCGCTTTACATACTACGGTAGTGCTGACTTAGATTTTGGCTGAATTCGAGTAACTTATATAGAGAGAGTTGGAGGTTTTTTTGAGCCAGATACGAACTCTGATTTATCAGATGATTTATCAGATCCCGAAGGCAAAGAAGCTCAAGTGGCAAGGGGAATTCGACCATATTATATGTTTGAACCCCTCGCAGAAGACGCGCCGGGGCCTGGTGAACGGGCCGTGGGTGAAGTAACTCCATGGAGCTCCAACGCGTTGGAGCTCCCTGTTACGGGTGAGTTACCGGTGAAGTAGACCGAAAGTTCTGTCTCTCGTTCGTTATCTCTTCACTTTAATAGCTAACGAACGAGAGACAGAATTTTCGGTCTACGGGTGAAGCTGCTGCAGCTGCTGGAGATGATGTCGTTGAAAAAAAGATTGGAAGACTTGACTCCAAGTCTGATCGTTGGAATAGCTGAATCTTTTAGCTTGCTTCTCCTTTTCTTCATGCCAAATTCGGAATACAGGCCAGGATCCTCAAAATCATCTTCGGCAAAGTGATCACTGCAGATTGTACTCCACTCACTTGGCCGGCCCTTGCCATTCTGCCCGCGTGAGCTTTACCTTTGCGACCCACAATTTCCGTAGATCTTTAGGACAAAGATGTAGGCTTACATAATCTTTAGGGGTTTTGCTACAGCCCGCAACTATACACCGATTCGGCATGAAACTGTGTCCCCAAATCAGCGTTATTGTTAGGAATTAAACACGAAAATATGTAATGCAAATGGTCGATGCGGTGAATATCATGCTCGCGCTCGGCACCGTACCGGGCTGGGCCTGCCAGGCCTGCGGGCGTGCACGGTATACTGGTGGGTGGAATATTTTCCTTTACTTCTCGTACGTCACAGATCACGTGTTCACGACGTCGCTTCAATGGGATTTTTTTTTAGGGGCGGGGCCTATGACTGTATAAATCAGCAAAAATGTACTTCTCAAATGATTATGAAATACGACTGAATGCATATAAAAGTGTGTGATAGATATTTTTGGCTCCTGATGACTCCTTCTTACGAAAAATGAGCAGTTAATTTGCTATTTTAATCACCCTTTAAAGTAAAATATTGGTCAAGCGTATGAAAGGCTTTTGATATAAAGTCCATGAATACTGTTATTATATGTTCTTAATTGGTCATGGCATTCTTTGTTATAGCATATACAGGGACCGCGGAACCAGGGGTCTTTTTTTCAGTAAACACGCAGCCCCCCCCCCCCCCCCCCCCCCCCCCCCCCCCCCCCCCCCCCCCTCAGCCCCTCCACTTTCCAAGACGCTCCGCGGCCCCTGATATAATTGTACTAAAGCTAGGTCAGTGGAATGTCTTTTTCTGAAAACATATTGATTTAGATTTAGAAAATGAAATGTATCTGAATGTCTGAATGTTTGGCAATAACATCGTAGGAATATCAAACACGGACCATCAAGTGTATAACGATCTTAGAATGCAAATAATCAAAACAGCTCCCTGAAATACCATAATAATCATTGAGGTTTCCTGTTCGGAGTCCAAGGGGAATTGCTTATACTAAAACTCAAGGAATGCACTAGGGGACCTTACACAAAAGAGATATGAAATATAGGTTGCAAAGACAAACACGAAAGAGTACGCCCGAGGATCAATGGAGGTGCTTGATGGGGCACTGGATCCGTGTATCTCCCGATCGATGAATAAAGCAAAAGTTACGTTATAAAAGAGGGTCAGATCATGCAGATAGAAGAAAATAATTTTGTTTTCAGGATCAATTTACCCCCCCCCCCCCCCAGCCATGATAGCTGTGCCACTGCGACAGAATTTCCAAAATTTGTGTGTAAAGAACATCAAATATGGAAATCTGAATTTGTTTAATATTTTTATAAAATTATCAGAATTTGATAATTTGGATAAGCTTGCCTTATTTCCCTGCTTTAGTTTAACGCAGGGATTTCCTATGATGTACAGGATTCTCAAGTCGAGTGACGAAACACCCAGCACAAACTCCACTTTGATCGATTATATTTCTTTAAAATGAGAATATAGGTCGTATTGAGCATCATTTTAAAGCTTGGATAATTCCCTATCAAACTATAACATACTTAATATGATTTGCTGAATGGGGTGTGTGCGGGCGGCGTAAATGAGGGAATGTTCAAAAATGAAATATTGCAAAATGAGCAATATTTGGGCTTTGGGTATACTTGATGATGTTCGTACAAATTTTTATGTGAAGATTTGAATTCCGTCGTATTGAGTATCATATTAAAGCTAGGATAATTCCCTATCGAATCATAACATACTTGATATAATTTGCTGAATGGGGCGTGCGCAGGCGGGGTAAAGGACGGGAAGGGTAAAAAATAAAATGTTGCAAAATTAGCGATATTTTGGCATTGAGTATAATTGATAATGTTAGTACAAATTGTTTGAGGATTTGTATTCATTATCATTCGTCAAGTAAACCTCAATTTCAAAAGACATCTGAACATTGCAAACGCAGAAGGGACTGCTTGTGATGTCATAGGCACACAACTCACCAACAAAACTTTTAATTTTTGGTCCAATAATATGATTTCCACATGACTTGAACCAACTTACATGAATTGTAATATGTTTTTTGCATGTATACACTAATACAGAGTAGATAATTTCTGTAAAACTCATAAAATTTGAATATTTTATACAAGTATACAATATACATAAAAAAATAAGTGATTATGGAAATGTAATATTTGGAAAAAATATTAATATTTTGATGTTCTGGAAATATATTTAACACTGTCAGTTGGTGAAGTTTCTATACATCCATCGGATTCAATAAGGAATCTGGGTGCCTTTTTTGATGTTAAAGACCTGATCCGGTGACTGAACAACTATACATCAATGGAAAGCTTATTGGACGTAGAATACAAAAATATATGATTATTAAAGACTAATGAGACATTTCGTAATTGCACAATAAGCAAAACAAAAAATAATTTTCAGCCTCCCCGCCATTTACGGGTGAGCCGGTCCGAAATAAATCGCAAACCTATGACGTCATGTTATGAAGACCCGCTAGAACTTGAACTTAGTATTTGTACATAAAAACACAAGTTGAGCGGGGAGAAGTTCATTGAACGCTGAATAATAAAGTTTTTTTACAAAAGTTTTTAGTTGTCATGGCGTCAGTTGTGATCGAAGAAGATAAGGATGATTTGCTGATGGACTGTGAATACGAGGAGGTAGAGGATGGTGAGGAGAAGATGAGGGAAACTATGAAAGTGAATCGAGTTCTGGCAGCGGCAGTAGTGACAGTGACGAGGACAATAGTGATCTGGCCGGTGATAAAGACGGGGATGCTGCCGCATGTGAAGGGGCAAGGTTAGGGGTATTAGCGTGGGAGTATGAGCCACTGCCAAGACAAGAGGAGGACCGGGAGAAAATGTAGGACTGAGATAGAGATTTGCAAAACCGTGACAACAGAATGCATGGAAATGTAGAAGATTGGTAAGTTTTGTGATTTATTATTGATGATTTCAATAATGATCTGAAAACTATAGCAGAATGTTTAGAATCAGCAAACTCTCTCACCATGTTCACCTAGAGCAAGACTAAATTTGATCGACGTTCAGTACTACTAGGCCTACTATCACAAAATAAAGCAAGAAACTTTACTAAACTTGATCTGGCGGGTATAAATGGCGACTGGGCTTAGCGAATTTGGCCATTTGTGATTTATATATAAAGTATTAATTTCTTCAAAATGAACCAATATTTTGAGCTTGGCTGTAAGTTTAACGCGAGGACATCGTCGACTGTCAACTTCGACAACTGTGCGGCCATAGCTATAGTATACCTACTAACCTAGCGTCGCGGCAGCTCCCGGTAGGTAGGTTACCCGCAGCGCGGGTGGCATAGACATGCTGTGATAGCCCTGATGCAGGCCAGCCACGTATGCAGTCCATGCATCCGAAAATGCAATTTCAAGATTCCTGCAATAAATATTTTACAAAGAATCGAAGAATCTCGTCTAAATATATGGTAAGAATGATTCCTTTCGCATTTTGATGGCTATAATTTTGCTAAATCTAGACTAAACCAAATCTAAAGTTTAACAAACATGACAAAGTTAAAACCTAACACAAGCAATGCACTCATTATTGTGCGAGACATGCCTACAAACGTGAAGAGCATAATCGACTCATAACAGCCCCAAAATTAAATGGAACGACGATTAATCCCCATTCATATCTATTCTATTCAGTTTTAATTAAAATAATCATTTTAATTAGTAAATTAAGACACAAAGTCTCATCGAGTTACGTACCATTCCGTATTGACATCGCCTACTGTGTGCAGAAAGATCACAGGCTCGCGCTCGATCGCTACATAACATGACGTCATCCGCTCGAAGGCTCTTATTCGCGATGTAACTTCAGGGTTTTGAAGCACTTGAATTCCACCGGAATTCCAGATTTCAAACCACTATTTCTCATACGCATGGCAATTTCTGGATAAATAGTGGTGATTTTCCTCTTCTGTGTCCCCTAAGCTTCAGATTGATATATAATACACCTATTTGATTTATCGCTTCGGACCAGGTCTTTAACATGACTATGTCAGCACACATTAACAATGTTTGCCGCAGTGTGATTTTTCATTTGAGGAACATATCTAGGATTCGTAAATTTATTGATCAAACTACTTGTCATCATGCTGTAAGGTCACTTATTCTTTCCAGACTAGACTATTGTAATGGGCTTCTTTCCTCTATACCAAAATCTCATGTAAACCGTCTACAGCGTCTGCAGAATTGGGCTGCACGTCTTGTTTTTGAGGTTGGCAGAAGTCATTCTTCCCAACCTTTACTTCGTTCCCTTCACTGGCTGCCCATTCAAAAACGTATCATCTTCAAATTAGTTCTTTATGTTTATAAATCTATCAATAACCAGGCTCCAGGGTACATATCTGAATGCTTAACTGTATATACACCTAGTAGAAATCTCAGATCCTCAAATCACAAACTTCAGCTCAGCTACCCAATGACCCGAAATTTACCAGGTGATAGGACTTTCACAGTTACTGCATCTAGGCTATGGAATAATCTCCCCTTGACCATTAGACAGTCAGCATCCATAAAGACCTTCAAAAAAGCTGTGAAATCATATTTATTTTAAATCCGTTATCAAACTTTGTAACAGGTACATTGATTACACTTTGTCTCCATAAAACCACCTGGTAGTTCCCACATGGACGATTGAAGAGTTTTTCTGATTTGTGTTTATATACAAATTATAATGTGTTCTATAATTTAAATATTTTGTAAACGCTCTGAGCCTTATGGGAAGGGCGTACTATAAAAGCTTATTGTATTGTATTGTATTGTATAATATATTGTAAAGATTTATGCATGCAAAAACATATTACTATTTATGTAACTTGGTTCAAGTTATGTGAAAACTCATATTCTTGGACAAAATTTGAGAATTCGTATTATGAATATGAACAAAAGAATTGGTGATTTGTGTACCTATGACATTACAAATCAATGACTGAAGTTCGGAATAATGATACGAATACTATAAATATCGAAATTTTGGTTAACTGCAATTCTTCTGATTAGAGTAAAGGCCAAATCGGCTTCAAATCTTAGTCGATCGCAAGACTGGTATGACGTCACTACGATTTGGAATTGAATTCGCTTTTATTCCTACACCGGCGCTCGCAGTAGCCCGGAATTTCGATTTTAGTATTCATACTACTATTCAGAACTTTGATCACGAAGATTTTACATGTTTGAAGGTTCATATCAAATGATGTTATAACAACTTTTCCCAAAATCTCATCGTAGTCAGATCGTGCAGTGTGCGCCGGGCTTAACATGTGTATGTGTCTACAGAAACCAATACAGACTATTGGTCATTCGACATATCACTCTGGGGTGTGTCATCCTGAAACGTTATAGAATATAGCTGCGTGATTATTTCAACTTTTATGAAGCAATAATCGGGTATAAACCGATTTCGCGAGTTTGACAACTTGCTTGTGCAGTTGAGTTCAGTGCCTGCATGGCTGGGGATCCGGAGCTCCTGTTGCACGTTTCGTTGCCTACTACGATACTAGCACACTGTCTTGTGACTGATATCTTCGCTTTCGTATTTTTGGAGAAAATAATCAGACTCACTCAGACTGTAAGAGAGCCGCAGTTAAAAAAAATTGTCATCACATTTTCTATTTTAGATTTATCGTGCTTGAGGAAACCACTCATTCGTTAGCACGCAAAAATAAAGTGCAGAGTCTATGGACGGGCAAAGAGGAAACCAGTGTATGTAACACAATGACATGAATGAAGCGCTTCTGTATGGAGCGAATGGTGGTTTCCTCAACCACGACAATGCCAGACTTTCAGTACCAAATCCAAATGTTACTTTTCTAGCGTTTTAGAGAGATTTTGGATATCTTCTTTCTGTCAGACTGCACAAACTTCATCAGTTCATGCTTCACGGTCCCCGGCTCACACAGGCAACATTTCATTTCCCCCGCCTGCAGCCGTGGCTCGATCAGGCAGGTTGGTGCTGGTAGGCTTGTGGAAGATTTCTACCATTGCCCAGTTCTTCTCCTTCAGTCTCTCCAACCTCACTATCATCATCACCGTTACTATAAACTGAATCACTTTCTTCACCAATTTCTATGTCCATATTGAGCTCAATTTCCTCGTCTACAACCGGCATTTTGATCTCTAAGTCTCGAAAAATCAATGAGAAAATTGCGTCACTTGCGTGTGTTTTCAATGCACGCGGCGCGTATAGCCAGCAGCTCTCATTATGTTGTCAAGCTTGTGACGTCACACATCGCGACACTCCACGGAGGACTGCTGAAGGCACAAAATCTGGATCTCACAAATGCCATTTTTGAAAGATGATTACTGCAGGCCCCAAACATATCTTGACCAGGGAAGTTGTTATACTTAATCTGTAAAGATTCCCCTTCCTATTGATATGAATTTTGCAGCAATAAGCCACTTCGGAGATGCAATCTGAGCATGAGCAGATAAAGGTCATCTGTACCAAGTTCTAAAACCCATTGACACTAATATTCGATATGTGCTCATGAATGTCATGTAATCATTATTCAAATTATGCACTAACGGTGCATTCCATGATATCCAGGTGGAAGTATTCTTTTTAAAGGGGGAAACAAAAGCTATTCATGAGGCACCTCTATCACTCCCAGAGTTATTTTTCTGAAGTGCACATAAAGGGACCCTCCATGTCTAAAATATCTGTGGATATTTGGGGTCATTTGTACCATGCGCTAACCCCGAACTGGCTTATTCAAAACACTTTTTACTTTTCGGGTGACTACTTTAAGTTATGTCATGATTTCGATGCATTACGTAAATTGAATTTAATAATTTCCGACTTGGCGTGCCAAATTCAGCTTTTGCAATGGTGTACACCTCGGTTGCTAGGCGACGAGGACGGGCTGATACAGGAGGGCCTTTCGTCTCAGCGTGATGTGTTACGGAATGTTTGATTGTTGCCTCCTTGTAGACAGGACGTGTGATGTCGGGAAATTGATTGAGAAGAGATTTGTAAGCAGCCTGACTGTCTGCCTTTACAAACATAGTACTGATAGAAGGAGAAGAAGAAAGGATGCTTGTCACAATCTTGATCGTTTTTCCCCATATTTAATTCTGTTAGGGTCTGTTTTAAAGCCTAAGTCAGGATAGTCTTTGTTATGGTAATTAGATTCCCAAGTTGAGGCGCAGCATAGAATAGACCTACATTTCTTTTACTGATATGCCAGGCATGCACTCAGGTTCTTTAATGAAGTGCAGTGTAGCCCTACTTCTTTTCTATACTGATATGCGAGGCATGCACTCAGGTGCTTTCTTTTATGTTTTGGGCTGGGCTGATTCGGTTATACATTGTTGGAATCAGTCTGCAGCCAGCTCATCTACTGAGAGGACCTGTTTTACGAGCTGGTGCAGCTCCGGACGGTCACACTCTTTATGCCCTTTTCAGTGCCTTCAAGTTTTGCTAACAGTAAGTTTATTTAGTTTTCTTTGTACATACAGTAAACCTGGAACCAGTTTGTACTTATTGTCCTGATAGAATAACGGATAGTCTATCATTATTTTTATATAAAATATAGAAATCCACAGTAAATTTAACTTGTGAACTTGTGCTTTTGAAAGTGTATGTATACTTCTTCAGGAGAGGAATTGTACTTTTGAATGCTTAGACATGTTTTGCATAAACCAATAACAAGCGCTAACAAATATGGTGCTTTTATATCCTTTAAGAGAGTAAAAGAGCTATACATTTGATTAGGGCGTGACCTTAAGGTTAATGCCACTGTTTAAGATGGTACATATAGATCCTTTGTATTTTCTGTGATAATTACTGGAGATATATTTGGCCGTCTTATAATATTGGATGTTTTCCTTTTAGGCGGCCGTTTTCCAGCGGATTCCCAAGTTTCCACGTTTTCGTCGCATTAACGTTTCAACGTTTGGTTGAGTTTGTAGTGTCATGAAGAGATGTACCACGGCACTCCATAAATACCTGCATCCTGTGGCATTTCGTAGGACTCTGGCCTGATCTTCGTTTCGCATAGAGTGCAGTATATTTTCTACCTATGTGGAGTCTACACTAGGATTCATCCAGGTTCGCGACACGCTAGAAGCAAACGAGTTTGTGCAGTTTATTTCTTCATTATCAAGTAATCATCAGTGACTGTTGAGACAATCATTTGGACACGACTTCTGTATCCTTACCAAGAACAATCGCGATATCAAGATTTTAAACAAACAGCAGATTGGTACCAATATACGTTAGAATCACGGCTTAACAAAGTTTTGGTTACATTGTCATTTCATCATCCCATATTGCCATAAGATTAATAGATGTCAAATACTCCCTACCTGGTTTAGTAGATTAATAAGTCAACTCACTATTTATGTTGTAAATTCAAACCTTAAATTTATTTTTGGTGAGAAATTCGCATACATCGTGACAATGCCTCTTACTGATAGATTAGTAGTGGAATCGATGAGTTGAAGATTGCGAACATCAACCAGCAAGCCAAACTGGTGTAAGAAGCTGCCCCTAGGATAGGCGTGGAAATATCAGCAATGATGAATCCATCTGCAAGCTCGACATAAGCAGACGTCGAGAGTCAGGCTTCGCTCTCCGTAAGTAGTAATAGTTGAGCGATTTACTGCTTGTAGATGAAATTTCGAAGAAGGGTGATGTTTCTCCGATTTCGAAGGAGGAAGAACGCTCACTTAAGCTCCAGTGTCTACGAGAAATCGAATTCCAGTTTTCTTATCGGTAACGTAGAAGAGGCGACTGTTTTATGTTGTGCCAGTATAGTTTGTAGCTGCTAGATTAGATTTGTGTTTTCCTTAGTTGTTAAGAGACATTTTTGAATTTGCAGGGTGCTACGCATTTGTTGGCTTTAGAATCGAAACGCCAGTAATAGTAACAGTAGTCTCCAGCATGTTGGTGTGAGCGGGACTGGCTAGCTTGGTTGAATGCTGTGATGATTTGTCTTCACTAGTTTTGCTCCTATTGGTTTGACTTATTTTGAGATTGAGTCAAAGTTTGAATTAGAATTGAGAGCTGTAAGATTTGTGCTCGCATTTGTTGAATGGTAGGAGTTGACTGAGTAGAAGAAAAAGGGTGATTTTGATTGTGGGTCGACATGTTGAGATAAAAGATAAAATAAAAGTTTGACAAAGGATGTATGATACTCACGTTGGTCGGGTTTAGAGCACGTCGGGGTCACAGTGTAGAGGTTGGTTGCTAATTATAAGACGAGATGGGAATAAGAAGCAATCACCACTTACCGACTTTATACGGGCATGGGTTAACCGGACACGAATCCTCCAAAATGTCAACAGTTTCCAAATACTGCACAATCCGATTCCAATATATATTTACAGATATCGCAACAAAAATGATCACAAAACTATTTGGCTAGCACAAGCGAGATTTTGTATTGCTCTCTGTGTGAATTGCAGAGAAATATGAGGAAAGATGTACAAATTTTTCCAGGCGAGGTGACAGGAGTTTAGACTGTAAAATAGCGCATGTTGCATTATAAAACTTGACGTAAGTCTCGATCGTGACATGAATATCCGCATAAGCTATGTCAGTATTCGTCGCCCGTGCTCCGTTTCTGCATTAGCCCGCCCTTAAGTGACGACCCAACAAAGCCACGGTTATAAGAACAATGACCTTCAAAGACAATTTCAAAGACAACATATTACTGCACTGTAAAGTGATGTTCTGAAATCTGCTCCAGGGCGGCAGGACCAATGTTACATTCACAATACAGAGGCTGTTATAATTGCTGAGAGACTGTCGGCAGGAGTGCCGATACGACTACGTCATATACAATGTCATAACTGTGGAGGACTCGGCCACAAAGCAAAATACTGTATTTGTTCAGACAATTATATGTATTAATAATAATAATAATAATAGGTAGTTTTTAATGCTGTGGCCAAGAAGAGTGTGGCGATCCTTCGGCCTCTGAACGTGTCTCCCTTGGTTCCATTAATTTTGTTTATGACTCTGCAAGTTTTGAAAACACCGACTCCAATCCATCTGAAATGAACTGTACTAATGAAAATGTTCATGTAATTTCAAATGGTAACAAAAGTCCCCGAAATATCGATAATTCCCCCCCCCCCCCCCCCCTTAGTTATGCTGTAGTCACTGAACATAATATCCCCTGACGGAATATTGCACTGGCAGTCCCTCTTTATCAAACTCTATCTATACAAGATGACTTAAAATCAATAGTTACAACAAATTCTGAGGAAAAGATCGGTTTTATGACATTACTTCTAAATTTTCCACATCTTGCACTAAATCTGGAATAAGCATTGCACACCTCAATGTTAGGACTCTATATCCGAACCTAGATCAAGTGAAACTTCCTAATAAATGAATATAATTTCGATGCGCAGGAAGGGCGACTTGCAAAGTTGCAGCTAGGTCTATAGATCATAATTAATTCTGTGACTGTGGCTTAGATCTAGACATCATATAGATGTCATGGCAGCACAAAAATGTCTTTGAGTATAAACTCTATCAGATTACAATATATTTAGTCTAAATGCTTACCTCTGAATGTAACAATCAGCTCCGGCATTTGGAACTTCTGCAACATTGCAACCACAAAGTCATCCGCCATTATGAAGCAGGCCGTGTTTGGCGGAGAATTAGGAAACCCGTCTAGCGCGAATTTTCAATCTTTTTAAACAACGTTGTTTAAAAGATTATCATTGATGTCTTAAACAGTGGTTGTTTAAAATACAGGGTCCGTATTTTAAACAATGTTGCTTAAAATTTAAACAGCACAATTTTAAACAGCGAAATTTTAAACGGCGTTTTTGCTGTGTATAAAAAGCAAAGCAGTGAAAGATAATAAGGAAGAGGATTGGAAAGCATATAAGAAAATAAGTAACTATGTAGGCCTAACTGCAAAACTGAAAAACAAGAAAATGGTCTATTTTCAAACAAAAATCGAAACTTCAAAAGGTAACGTAAAAGAAACATGGACAAATCAAAATATGCTATTGAATCGAAATACAAAATCAAATGAAATATCGTATTTAAAATGTGATGATATTGATATCCATGATCCTACTCTGATTGCCGAAAAATTAAATGAATATTGTTAATATAGGACCATCATTGGCAAATTCGATTATAGAGCCAACGGACAACTCTAATTGTACGCATTCTTTCCATAATTTACCTCAAAATACTCAATTTTGTTTCACATTCGTTGATAAAATTGAAATCTGTAGGTATTTTATGAATATGACAAATGATAAAGCTATGGGCTACGATATGGCGTCCGCAAAATTGATAAAATTAGCTGCCGAAAGTATCGTTCAGCCTGTTACACATATAATAAATCTGTCTTTAATATTTGGTGATGTTCCAGAAATGTGGAAAAACATTGTAACTGCATTACATAAAGGAGGCTCAAATTAACTAAATAATTTTAGACCAATTTCAGTACTGCATATCCTATCCAAAATCCTAGAAAGACTAGTTTTTAGTCAGTTGTACACATACTTTATTCAAATCGTATGTTGAATACTTACCAATCAGGCTTTAGGCCCCTCCATTCAAACATGACAGCATTGTTTTCGATCACTGATGATTGGCTTATTGAATTTGACAAAGGAAATATTGTGATTGCCGTAATGCTTGATATGCGTAAAGCGTTTGATACGCTAGATCATGAATTGTTAGTTGAAAAATTATGTCATTATGGCCTTGATGAAGCGTCAATACATTGAAGTTCGTCCTATCCTAAGTGGTATCCCCCAAGGGTCAATATTGAGCCCCTTACTTTTTATTATATTCGTAAACATGTACGCTGACGATACGATGATATATTGCTCAGGCAAAAGTCCTGCTGAAATATGTTGTAAAATTAAAGAAGACCTGGAAAATATAAGAAAATGGCTAATTAGAAATAAATTACATCTGAATAATGATAAAACAAAGTATGATGCCTTTACCTAATACCGACCTCTTAACGATGTTTCCAACGACTACGGCAAAGATTCTTCATGAAACGTAATGAAAATTCATCAGACTATTACCCAAATATTGGGGAACGAGATCCAGGTACTAACGAGCGATAATACTTGTAGAAATGACGTTGCAATACGGTCATCTCATTTTACGCATAGAGGGAGAAGTGCGTTTTAATTACCGACCCCTGCACATAGTCAATGGCAATTTAATGAAAATATGAAAATTAACAAAAAATTGATAATAATTACGTTTTTATTCCTCATCTTGCTCTATTTTGGCTGTTCTCAACGTTGCTAGGCATTCTACGCGTAGTCCCGAGATTCGCAAGACGCGCGCTAGATGCCATGATACGCTTAATGGTCGGTATTATGACTGGCCGGTATTAGGTGAAGTGATCATACAATGTACTTGGTACCAAACAAAGGCTTAGCAAAATTGAAAATAATGTGTTTGAGATTCAAATTGATAATACTCCATTAAAAAAGTTGAATGTAAATATTTGGGCGTTGATTCCAATTTAACATGGCAAAACCATATTAATTATCTACAGAAAAAAGTAAATGTTTGTATATTTAAAGTCTTTTATAGGAATCTTGTTGATGAACAGGATTTGATTATTGTTTTTAATTCTTTGATTATGTCACATTTTAACTACTGTGATATTGTGTGGGGTAACTGCGGGATAAGTAATCAAAACGTTCTTCAAGAACTACAAAATAGGGCTGCCAGAATAATAAATCGTTCCCCATGGTATTCCTGTGCCAAAGAAACTTTAAGTAAATTAAAGTGGGTGACATTGCAGGAAAACAGAACAGAAAATGTAGCTATCATGATGTTCACGTTAATGACCGGACAAGCACCATTATACCTAAATGACCGATTTTCATTCTACAACCATGCATATAATACACGGTCAGGTCCCTGAAGTTTAAATATTCCACAAGCAAAAACCGAATCTACTAAGAAATCATTTTGTGTCAGGGGGGCTTCTTGCTGGAACTCACTCCCAAATCAACAATAACAATGTAATACTGCTGGCAGCTTCAAAAAGGCATTAATAAATAACAGGAAATTAATGGAGGGGGGGGGGGGTTGGTAATTCGTCAAATTTTTGCAATTTCTCATTTATATCTTTTGTTTTTTGCATGGTTACTTTACTTGAATTTACTGCCTGATGTGCTCGTGTGTGGTATGTAGAGATTTGTATGTGATGATGTGGAGTGGTTTGAATGTGACAGTTTACTTGATGAAGATGGGTGTTCGGGTGTGTACGTGTGTGTTTGCATTTGTTCAAGGTACGTGTTTGTGTATCTGAGTATCATATATTCTGGGCTTTATATGTACTACCAGTATTTGCATTATCTTTATTTATATATATGTTATTACACGTATTTGGTAATTATGTTTAGATATTCTTTAACGATGCGTATCCTTGTATTAATTTTAATTATTTTGTATACATTTGACCCAGTTTTATTTTATTTATCTAGTATAATGTGTTTCCGATGTGATTTATGTATTTTTATTTTGGTGCCTTTAGTTTGTGTATTTGTTAATGGCACGGCCCCAATGCAAATCAGACTTTGTATTTGTTTGGGTGTTTTACCATGTGAAAATAAAATTTATCTATCTATTTATTGACATTTCTGTTTATGTCTAGATTCGGGGATTTATATATTGAATCATGACATTAATCATGTCATAAAAGTTTTAGGCAACAGGCGTGATAGACATCATTTAAATTCCAAAACATGTAGATACTTGATAGCAGGCCTATGTATCACCACACCCTTGCCCCCACCCCCTCACTAACCTGATTACATAACCATGCTTACCCACCCCCTCCCCCATTCTGAGTCCAAAAGAAAATAAGAAAAAAAAAAGAATTTTAAGTAAAATACCCCCCCCCCCCTCCCAAAAAAGAAATACACATTTTAGTATTAGTGAAATAATGGAAGACTCAAAAGATGTTTTTAAAACACCTGGGCAGGGGCATCCAAGACCATTCTGATTTTTTTTTTTTTTTTTTTTTGGGGGGGGGGGGGTGAGGATGTGCTTGCGGGGTCCGCTTGCTATTCATAAGGACCGCTATTCATAGAAAACCGCTATTCATTTAACGCGCGTTATGAATAGCGGTCCTTATGAATAGTTACGAGAAGTGGTCCTTATGAATGGAGGTCCTTATGAATAGCAAGGTAATTTGTCTATGGTTTGCTCGCTTTTCATACAAACCGCTATTCATTTAGTCACGCGTTATGGATAGCGGTCCTTATGAATAAGCGGTATTTATGAATAGCGGTCCTTATGACTAGCGACCAAAAAAGAGATAAAAAATAAAAAAGGTTATCCATCGGATATTACGATTTGCCAACAAAAACTGATTGAGAAGTGTAAAAAATGTTGACTTCGCCAAAATATGATTTTTAATGGGTGGAGTTTGACACCTCTGCAACTTCCTCTAGGCTCTAGCGACGCTCCTGTTTTGGGATCATAACTGCTACCCAACCACAACTATGGCCCTATCCCACTTATTTCTCATTTTCTCTTCGCATAGAGACATTGGTAGCAATCATAAACTTTATGCACATCTCTATTCCACCTCCCTGCAAACTGAAGAGTAAAAAATAAGCAGAGTGGTTAAAGAGGAAACTTTTTACAAATTTCCCACCCTCCTGCTCCCACTGTTGTTAAAGTAGAGTAGGATTGAGCTTAATCTTAAATGATATAACAAATATTGTAACCGGTCAAGATTCATCCCCCACCCTTACATTGTCTAACAATAATGCCCTTAGCACGAAGTTCTTCTTTTGAACTGGGGTGGATGTATGGTATGGACATTTCATGGGGGTGCAGGGATTCGGACCCAAGTTATGAACCCTACCACAAAGTATGTACAAATTATGGTAGCGTAAATCATGTTCATTTGAATCCAACTCTCACCCTATTTCACTTTTGGCCTAAATTGGTTCTTGTAAATATTGATTTAGGTAAAACTTTAAAGGAGAAGGGGGGGGGCAAGAATGGTAAGGCATTACTTTAAATGAGTTGTCAACGCCTTCCAATTTTTTAACGCGGGGGGGGGGGGGGTGGACATGTCACGCAATGGCTTATCAAAGGACTTTGCAGCTTATACCGAAAAATAAAATCCCCTCCCCCCAAAAAAAAATAAAAATAAAAATAAAAAATAATAATAAACAAATAAAAAAATAATACATGACATGAAAAGATAAATAAATGCAATAAATGAATAAATAATAATAAATAAATGAATAAAAAGTTATAACCTAAAAAATACAAACCAGGTAAGTACCGCTTTAAATCAAGAAATTATGGCACTACGCGTACGTGATGACATTAATTTGATGCCCCACTATCCAGTATGTTCAGGTGTTCGAGTATTATCATGACTATCACTTGACTGTCTTGACATCATTTAATGTGTCATGTTTAGTCATAAAATGTTTTTTGAACGCTTATCATCAATATTACCAGGGACATTTATATCATAGCAAAGGGGCTATTCACAGCTTTTCAAAAATTTGGTCGGCCTGTGCTTCAAGGGGAAAAAATTTACCCCAATTTTTAGGGCCCGGCTGACACCCCATCCCATCAACTATTTGTCAGTTGTATGTGTTTTGTATTGTCCAATCATACTTCTTCCGACTGAAAAGTTTGGTGCATGGGGGAGATGGAGTGAAATCAACCCGACTTTGGGGTCCGGGGGATCTGGGGGCTAAACCCGACGGCTACGGTCATGCTGAAACATTTTTGTCAATGACTTAGATGGTCTAAGTAACTTTAAGGGCTCAAATCTTATGGGTAAAATGGGGTGACTATTTCGGACAGGCTTATGGCCTATTCCCTATTTCTCTTATTTGCAAGTCGAAATTACAATGTATATCCAGTTCTATACATGCATTACAGTGATGATGGTTGATCCTTCATTGACTGTATTTTTTTTTCGTTTGCATTCCTTGTTCTTTTTTAGGAAACTCCAGTCCACGAACAATCTGAATGGTACATCGCAGTGCTCCGCTCAGCATCGAATCGTCTTCATAAAGACACACAAGACAGCCAGTAGTACAACAGCTTCCATCCTCGAGCGCTATGGTTACCTTCACAATCTCTCTTTTGCTGTCCGTCCAGCTGGTCACATCCTCACACAAACCGTGCTCTTTCATCGCTCCGTGGTGGCTGACCACGACACGTCCAAGACGAAAACCTGCCCCGACGATGACCGTGGTTACGACGTGCTGACTAACCACGCCCGGTACAACCGACCCGAGATGGACGCCGTGGTCCACCACGCCAAATACCTGACAATCCTTAGAGAGCCAGTAGCGCAGTTCGAATCGGCCTTTGGCTATTTCCGAATCGCAGAGAGGCTAGGATTATCGAGGTATGACAACCCGATTGGAGAATTCATGAAAGATCCACAGAGGTACTTCAACATGAGGAGGTTTGACTACTACTGGCAGGCTATGAGGAACCAGCAGCTCTTCGATCTAGGACTAGATCACAAGGACCACGACGACGAATATATCGTGGATTATAAAATCGCCACGCTCGAGAATGAACTGGACTTAGTCATGCTAGCGGAATACTATCCTGAATCCATTATCCTTCTCAAAAAGACGCTTTGCTGGGACTTTGATGACTTGCTGTACTTATCTAACGGCGTCCGCAGTAAATCCCGACGCTACACCATTACGCCCGAAGTGCGCTCGAAGATTCGCAACTGGAATTGCGCTGACGAGAAACTCTACGATCACTTCAACAAGACTTTCTGGAAGCAGGTCAAAGACTACGGGCCTGACTTTGACAAGGACCTTGCTACATTCCTTCGCAAGCAGCAGGAACTTGATGATGAGTGTATAGATTTTAGTGCAACAGTAGACAATAGTAGAGAACTCTTTTACAATTTGAAATCAAATGCAAGCGCGAGATGCAAAGACATTCTTCGTGGAGACGTAGATTTTACATCCCTTATACAGGATGGGATGCGGGAGAAAGGTGAATTGTCGCCGAAGTTTTCATTCACATATCTCCGCAATGTATATAACTCTATCTATATGCGTTGAGTAATAAGCCTAACCATAATGATTTTGGTCAATCTCTTATATAATAGGTGTGTGTGTGTGTGTGTGTGTGTGTGGAGGTGTGGGCCTGTTTAGCAGTATGTCCGAGGACATTTTCGGACAGAGAACAAAAAAAAAATCATGAGAACAATGGTCCTCGGAAGCCGGACAATAGTCCTTGAACGTCGAACGATGAATTTGTGCTTTATTTCGTCGACTGTCCGAGGACGAGGAACAATAGAGGAACAATACTCGGAAGTAAAGCCATGTAAACCTGTGTGTGTTTGTGTGTGTATTTCGCTTTGGTTTGCGTACTATTGAAGAACAAAGTGTGATAATTGAGTAAGCTTTCATTCAAATGACGTCTTCATAAATTTTAATCTGGAAGGCAGTCTCACGGGTAGTGTATGTATTTTCTTAGGAGAGCCGGACTAATCCCTATTTGCAAATAGGAATGTATTTGCAGGTTGAATGACCACAGCTAGGTGTGGTGCAAGGGTGAGAAGAAGTGAATCGTCATTGACTTTGTTCGATTTCTCAGCGGCGGACTTTGTTAAATCTGTTCTGTGTTAAATTAACCTCAATCTACATCCATTTAGTTTTGGCTCGCCAAGAATATATCATAATAATTAGCAAAATTCCTCCAGCTTGATAACACAGGTCGCTGGATAGATACCACAATTTAGATCAAGATATTAAATGCGAAATAGAGAAGTTCTGAGGCGACATCACGGATCTGAAGAAGTGCAACATGAATGCCGAATGCATGCAATAAGAGATAAGTCAGAGAGACGTGAAAGAGGCAATAGGCCTGATTGAGTTTGGTGTTTAGATATAATGAATAGTGTCATGGTGTGAATGTGTGAGATAATTATGTAGTATGTTTATGACGACAGCAGAATCTGATGAGAAATGAAGAGGAAATTGGTTACAAAACAGCAAGATATTTTGTTCTCTTGGATCAGTTAAGCTGAAGATATATACATTATAGATTATGCATGTAGAGTTGAACGAACATTTTCTTGACATAGAAATATGGTACAGCCTTATGTGAATGTAAATTGATGGAAGTATATATGTGTTAAGCATAGTATAGTACATGATGCTTATTTCCACCGAAAATTTTCTGTTTGAATATCATATTATCTTGATAATAGTCATGCTTGCATATTCAATTTACAGTTTCGGTGTACTATCTACACATTTTACACGTGTATAAAATTTAGAAACACGAGTCTGGCCATCCAAGCCTAGAGGTTATAAGGGTCAGCAATTCCTGAGTACTGCCCTACTCGAAATTGAGGCCATTGAACATGATGAATAGGCTATAGAGATCTGAATGTTACTAAAATAATGTAAAGGAACTTGATTGTCAGTATGTTAATTATTGACTGTGTTGGTTTTCTACGTTTTCAGTTTCAAAAGCTGCAACCTGCCCTTTTTACTAATTATTTGTAATATACGCTAAATCTCTCGGTAAAGGAATTTATTTACTTTTTCTTTATAATGGGCATGGGTTCAACATTTTTCGGACCGCACTGGTACGTGTTATATTCGTCTGTAAATATTCTTGTGTACATCATAGTCGGTGGATTCTTGAAAAGCCGGAGAAGTTGTCAAGGGCTTTGTTAAAGAGGTTGAAAGCATTTCAGAAATAACTGATGGAACGTGAATGGAATTGTTTAATTATGATACCAACGATTCTCTTTTATCGTGAAAGAACAGCGCCCGAGTAGTGACAAACAATAGCACGCACCCAGACCCCGCGCGCCGCTGCTATATAACGCGCGCGCAGCGAAGTCTATGCTCATTGCCTGACGAAGACTAGCAGTAGTAGCGGTCGAAACGTCGTAGCTTTCCTCGTTTGCACATCGTGAGACAACTGATCAACTGTTGGTCTTCATCTTTCACCACGATGAACCTTTTCCTAACCAAGAATAGTATACAAATATACCAAGCTGTGAGAAAGTATAGTGGAAATTATTTATCTGAGGAGGTACTGGCATAGTACTATTTTTTCCGAGGGGCGAAGCCCCGAGGAAAAATAGTTTCTAATGCGAATTACAATTATAATTAATAATTTCGAACTAAATGCTTGGTGTATTTGTTTTATATCCCTTCTTTACAACTAATTTAAAGAAAAGGAAAAACATAAGACAATATTTTGACTAACCTTATGTTTCCATAGTAACTTGTATAGACTCTAGCTGTTTGATCGCAGACCCTCGATAGACGAAAACATGCAGACTGAATGGTGAATGTCTACAAATTATTGCTACATCATGGTCTAAACACGACGAATAGCTCATAGTTCCAACATGTCCAATGAAATATTCAATGCAGATTGATGTCGATCGAATTCCAACAAGTAATGCTTGAACAGTAAAACCAAAACTCCGAAATGAACATATTTACAAAAAATATTCCTTGTTCAGTTACTTATTATAAATGTGGACCACACATCCAGAATGGAAATGGTACTGTGGCTGAGCGGTCTTCTGGACCAAGGTTAGGTTCTGGTTTGTTATATTTTCAAGAGGCGCTGTACTCGGAATAGAAGACATCACCCTTTCTAGTTGGCTGTCTGAGAGAGTTTCATCAACATCATCCGATACGCTAGCATCAGTAAACGAGGCCGATTTATCAGCTGTTTCTCCGGACATGCCACTGATACTGTTAGATGTCGATTGCTCAGCATGTTCTACTTGTACTTTAGCTCCACGCGATGTTGATGGAACATCTCTGGCATCAAGTTTTGCGGACGATGACGTTGATGCTCTTGCCGAGATCACCTTAGACATAGCAATCTTATTTTCGTCACTGGTTCGCGAGTAGTGTTTGATCGAATTTTCTGACCTGTGGCCGGAGACAGTCATAATGTCTCTGGAAGTGAAGCCAGCATGATCAAGACGAGTGACACTTGTAGCTCGTAGGGAGTGATTCGTGTAGATTTGACTGAGATTTGCTTCCTTGCTGATGGTTTTCATCATCACCTCTAGGGTGTGTGTACCGATCGCTGCATTGTCATACCACTCTTGTTTCCCAGCTTTGGGTTTCTGTTTTGGGCGTTGCCATAGGAATGGACAATCAGGATAGAGTTTAGCCAAGTGTTCTTTTACGATTTTGACTGGACACACATCGTTAGCATCTCCGTGGGCATGCATTTCTCCACCCTGGCTCTTACGGGAATCTGAGGCATGATTTTTTGTGGCTTTGTCATTGCGTAGTATTAGGTCAGTTTTCCTCATATTCCGCAAATTCGATTTGCGAATTTTCTGCACTGCGCAGAAGACCCTTGGGCTCAGACAAGTCCAAATGTTCATCGATTTTGTTCAAATCATCATCATTAATTGCAGGGTAATGTTTCACCTCCGCTTTGCCAATTGATTTCAGCTTTGCTATTTTTGCTTTGAAAGCGCGATTGGAACGACTGAACTCACCGCTTTTTAGAATGTCTACATCCCTGGTTGAAATGAAGTGGCGTTGCAGTCCAAATCTTATTGATGACATACTTTTCCCAGAGTAATCCTCTCCTCGCTTGTTTTTTGCAGCAATGTAGAATCTCGCCAAAACACTGTCCAAATCTTGATTTGAAAGTTCCTCAAAAGTGACGTTAATCACTCTGCAGAATTCACGAAAAACAACCAAACCAAACTTGATCACTTTCTTCGTATCTGTACTGTCAGTGGAAGCAATAAAATCGTCGATATTTGCTCCTTGTAAGAGGTCAACTTCCTCGGAGGCCGCCATGTTTGTTTACATATCCGATCCGAACCGATTAGCTATGCGCTATATACTAGTAGCTGATCCGGATCGAGGCGCGGGGCTACAGTACCGGTGACTTGCGCCGATGCTGCAGGCGGCAAGGTTATGAGCAGTCCGTACAAGGACTCACTTAGCAGGTCGTCTGCGCGTTCGAATTTCACACAAATTTTGTCAATGAAGAGTGAGCATGCGCAGTAGCGCCTTGGTAGAAAATATTAAATACAGCATGCGCAGTTCTGCCCAGGAAAAAATAGTTCAAGATATTCTCTGGCAGAGATTTGTTTTTCCTAGTTAAATTATATTTTATCACATGATCACCAATTGACCAATCATGTATTTAGAATACTCATGAATATTCATAGAAGGGATATAATAATCAAATATACCTTGCACTGAGAGGCTCCAGTTAAAATTATGGATTCTCTGAGGTGACTGGTATAGCACTATTTTCTGGGGGGCGCAGCCCCGAAGAAAATAGTAGCTATGCCAGTCACCGAAGAATCCATAATTCAACTGGTGCCTCGAAAAGCGTGCATGGTATAATTATTTGATTTATATCCTACCAGAGTAAGCTTAGATAGATAAACAATAAAACTAAAGAATCTAGACCTAGTCCTAGACCTAGTCTAGACTCTATATGAAATGTATACAACTCACCATATTTGCCCAAAGTCACAAAAGATGCCTGGCCATTGGCATGGCTTGTAAGTATTGTCTATAGTCTACTGTAGATCTAGATCTACATGGTACAAATCACACTATGAAACCATTTAAACAATGTAAACTTGAAACCTGAACTTTTCCCCAAGTCAAAAGAGAGGCTAATAGACCCCTTCTCGTAAGGTGTTGTAGATTTACATGGCACTCAAAATCCAACGCTAGCGCTGGTACGTGGTCGACTATGGGCGCCAAGTGTAAAGTGCCTATTCCGTTACAAAATTCACTCAAAACTGTCTTCTGTTACAAAATTATTGAACAACGGTTCAATTTACTGCAATAAATCATATATACCTACCTATTATGCCTGTAGTCTTGACTACGGGACCCCTTCGAGAATTTAACACACATGCGTCACAATATTGTGCGCACCCCCCGTAATCCTATTGTCCTCGCCACTCACGCGCGCCAACACGCTACGGCCATCTTCCTCTTTCTTGCTCGCCCCCGACGAGATAGGACGTATAGTCACAGCGCTCCTGAAATCAGGTCGTATAGTATCTTTTAGGTGCGCTTTTTCACATAGTTAAAGCACTTTTAGGTACCTATATTCGTTTAGATTATAGTACTTTGTGTTTTATTAGTCACTCTTGCCGATTGCAAGGGATTTTTGATTCCCTTTCTTGGCATTTTTGTTTCTCTTTTACGGTCAGCCCCACGTAGATATTTCTGTGTTTGCGGGTGTTTCCGTTTGTCACCGAGCCTTCGGGTTCGGTGTTTGTTCTTACGGTTTAGGCTGTAAAAATTTCTGTTGTGCGTATCTCCCAAATAAACTTTAGTTTAGTTTCTGCATTCAGTTGAAGTATTTCTTAATTTGAAAAGTATACTTTATTGTCTGTTTTATTGCAGAGGTATGAATTCGGAAGAAGAAGCAGCTGGGTCGAGGAGACCTGCTTCTTCCGAAGAGTTGTCTAGCAAGACGACTCGGCCTTCCAGAACTCCCCCGAGTACAGCGGTACGCGGGGGAGGGAGGAGGGCCAAAGGTAAGTTGCCTAGTGGTGTTTCCTTGCAGAGTTTGCCAGTTTCGGAGCTTGCGGCTTCGGGACGGGTGGCGTTAACTGAATCGGGATTGTCAACTCCGAAGCCTGTGGTTTCGGGGTGGGTGGCGTCAGATTCTAGTGGTTTGGATATCTGGAGAGAATCCAATCCCCCGGTCGCTGAGACCAGAGGGGGGGGGGGGGGGGGGCTGTTGTTTCCCGTACGGTAGCGTTCACTCGCTCTGATCCGTTAGGGGAGACGCGCCCCACTACTGCAGGGCAACCCACGGGCTTAGTCCATGTTGGTCTGGGTTCCTCAAACCCTAGCCCCCGGCAAACGCCATATGGGGGAACGAGTACTTTCTGGGCTGTCTTAGTGTGCCAGCTGATGGGAATGCTCGAGCTAACAATGTTGGTCTGGGTTCACAAACCCTAGCCCCCGGCAAACGCCATATGGGGGAACGAGTACTTTCTGGGCTGTCTTAGTTGCCAGCTAATGGGAATGCTCGAGCTAACAATTATGGACGCTCTTCGGAGCAACAGGTGTTTTCACCTGAGTGCGTGACTACTAGTGCTCCCCTATTGCCGCTTTCGAGCGGTCCAATAGTGGGTTCACATGCCTTTAGTAGTCATCGGGCACATACCGAGTCATCTCGGTCTGCCCACGCACTGGGAGCTTTTAGCTCCCAACCCATGGCTACTGCATCCTCTTGCTTAGCCAATATGGGTGTTTTGGACGATTCTCTAGGCTTACGCCATGAGCGCTCCAATCCCTTTTTGGGAAGTGAACGTCCCTCCGCGGAGGGATCGGTTTTCACCTGAGTGCGTGACTACTAGTGCTCCCCTATTGCCGCTTTCGAGCGGTCCAATAGTGGGTTCACATGCCTTTAGTAGTCTTCGGGCACATACCGAGTCATCTCGGTCTGCCCACGCACTGGGAGCTTTTAGCTCCCAACCCATGGCTACTGCATCCTCTTGCTTAGCCAATATGGGTGATTTGGGCGATTCTCTAGGCTTACGCCATGAGCGCTCCAATCCCTTTTTGGGAAGTGAACGTCCCTCCGCGGAGGGATCGGTTCGTGTTTCCGAAGTGGCTTCGGAGATCTGAATGAATCCGATTAAGCGTTCTAACAAAAGGGTTTCGGCTACGACTCTTGTCGAGCCAGCCAAGATAAAGGCCAAGAAGAAGGCAAAAAGTGGCAAGGCTTTGCCGGCCTCTTGCCCGTCTGGCCTGGCTAACCCAGCTAGCTCCTCTCAAGCTGACATGTTCAGCATGATGCGGGCTTTTGCTCAGAATCAGGGTTGGTCCTTTGTACCGGCTACTTCAACCCTGACTTCTGTCCCTATTCAGGGGTCTGACTTTGAGACTAATCAACCTTTTGTGTTTGATTCCTCTTTGTCTGAGACTGATTCGCATGTGCCTCCTACTCCCGCGGCCCTTTGGGCTCCGCCGGGCGAGGAGACTGTTGGTGAGCCATGCGGGGACCCGTCTGCGGAGGCCTTTGTTAACGTTCCTTTGTCTCATTCCACTCGGGTGGAACCAGATTTGGATGCGTCCTCTCAAGCTTCGGTTCCCGAATCGCTTGGGCAGGCGGAGTCTCAATCGCTCAATCTCTGTGGAGTGGAAGCGATTGTTTTCTTGTCCAAATATCGCCCTGAAGTTCAGTCAACCCGCGCGCAGGGTTCGACTTCGCGTTGGTTTAAGCAGCGGGATTTCTGCTGAGTCTGGGCGCCTTGGCGTCCGGCCATGGCTGTTGCATCTCCTTGCTCGGCCGATATGGGTAATTGGTGCGCGTCTTTGGGTTCAATACCCTCAGCGCACTTCTCCCATAAAGGGAGGTGAGCGTCCCTCAGTGGAGGGTTCGGTTCGTGTTCCCGAAGGGCTTCGGGGATCCGAACGAAACCGGATAAACGCTCTGAAAAGCGGGTTTCGACTTAGGCTCTTTTTGGGCCAATCAGAAGCCTAGGGAAGGGGCTAAAAGAGGCAAGGCTTTGTCTGCCTCTTGCCCATCGGGTTTAGCTAACCCTTCGGTCTCTCAAGCTGAGATGTTCAGTGTGAGATGGGCTTTGCCCAGACTCAGGGTTGGTTCCTTGTACCAGGATTCACATCCCCTGCTCTTGTCCCTTTTTTGGGTCGGACATCGAGACTAATTAGCCTTTTATGGTTTATTCTTCTTTGTCTGTGATGAGATCACATGAGCCTCCTAGTCTCGCAGCCTCGGGGCTCCGTCGGTGAGGAGGCTTATGGCGGTTCATGCGTGAATCCGACCGTTTCGGCCTTTGTTCGTGATTCTTTGTCACGATCTTTTCAGGCGGATCCAGTTTTGGAAGCGGCCTCTCTAGCTTCGGTCTCCGAATCGCTGGGGCAGGCAGAGCCTTAGTTGCTCTCCCTTTGTGGGGTAGAAGCGATTGCTTTGTTCTAAACTTTCCCTGACTTTTAGTCAACCCGCGCGCAGGGTTCGACTTTGCTTGGGTTCAGGCAGCGGGCGGACGAGACGGTTTCTTCATAGATCTGTCCGCCCCGCTCCCCGGAGGTGCTATAGGAACTTGGACACCTCACAGGCTGTCCTTTTTCCCTTTCTCCGACTTTTGTTATTCCCAGGCGCTCGGGAAAACTTCGTTTGATACTGAACCTAAAGAGGATAAACAAATTTATTCCTCCGGTTCATTTTTGTATGGAGATTCTTGCCTCCATTCTTCCGTTGATCAAAAGGGAAGATTACGCGGTCTCGATAGATCTCAAGGACGCGTATTTTCACATTCCCATTCATCGCGCATCTCGCGATCTTCTGGGGTTCTCCTTCCTCTCGGAGACTTACCGGTTTCGGGCTCTTCCCTTCGGGCTGCGCCCGGCCCCTCGGGTTTTTACTCAAGTTGTAGCGGTGCTAGCGGCCTTTCTGAGGCGTCGCGGCCTGCGGTTGTTCTGTTACCTGGACGATTGGCTTCTCCTTGCGGAGTCGCGCGATCGTTTGTTGGACGAGACTCGTTGCTAGTCTCTCTTACTCAAGACTTAGGTTTCCTAATAAATTGGGAAAAGTCAGAGTTAGTCCCCACTCGCAGCCCAGTTTTTCTGGGGGCGGTGTTAGACATAAGGAATCAGTTAGCTCGGCCCAGTCGAGACAGGATTCTCACCATTGTCTCTGCGGCTCGCAAGCTCTTGCTGGCCAGAAGAGTCTCGGCCAGACAGTGGCTTCAGTTTCTAGGTTATCTAGCCAGTCTAGTCGATGTTTTAGAGGACTGTCGGCTCCTCATGAGACCCTTTCAGAGACATCTCCTCAGGTTCTTAAAGCCGGGAAAAGACTCTTTTGGTCTGGATTCCAGTACCAGTAAAGATCAAGTCTCTTCTCGCTTGTTGGACGAGCGAGGTGTTTCTCGCGCGAGGCAGGTCCTTCTCTGCCCCTCTTCCGTCGATATCGGTTTCGACGGACGCCTCTCGGTTGGGGTGGGGAGGACACTGCAACGGCAGCACGGTTGCGGGGGATTGGTCTCATCTTGGGACTCTTCCTCATATCAATGTCCTGGAGTTTATGGCAGTTCTGTCGACCTTGCTCCATTTCAGAAGTCGACTTCTCAGTCGTTCGGTTCTGATTCTCACGGACAATGTTACTGTGGCGGCATATATCAATCGGCAGGGAGGCACTCGTTCGGTTGCCCTGAATGCCCTAGCAGCTCAGCTGTGGAGGTGGTGTCGTCGCATGGCAATCACACCCGTGGCCTCTTTCATCCCCGTCGGGAAACCTCTTTGCGGATTTTCTGTCCCGGGGCAGGTATCTTCCATCGGAATGGATGCTCCATCCGGAAGTATTTTGCCGCTTTCGCAGTTGCCTAGGTCCACTGGAAGTGGATCTATTTGCGTCGGTGCTAAATCACCAGCTGCCGAAGTTTTGCTCCCGTGTTCGCGATCAGGGAGCATGGGCTCTCGATGCTTTCTCCCTCAGCTGGGAGAACCTTCAGGGATTCGCCTTTCCTCCCTTCCAACTGATTCCGCGTGTCTTGCGGAAAATCAGGAAGATCGGGCGAGGGTGCTTGTAATAGCTTCCTTTTGACCCAGGAGGAATTGGTTTCCGGAACTTATGAGCCTTCTAAGGGCTCAACCGTTTGTTCTCCTGTTAAGAGCGGATCTGGTGTTACAGCCCCTATCGGGATTCTTCACCACAATCCGGAGTCTCTTCATTTGACTGCTTGGCCCCTGTCAGGGAATCTGCAAGACAGTCGGGTCTCTCTGATAGAGCCGCGGACTTTTTAATGTCCAGTCGTAGGGTTTCTACTAGGGAAATTTACAATTCCCGTCTCTCGGTCTTTTTCCTTTGGTGCAAAGAGAAATCAAACCCTTTCTAAGGCTCCTTTTGGTTCATTTGCGGATTTCTTAATCTCGTTATTTGACAAAGGGAGGGCGTTGGAAGTCTATCCGAGGCTACCGTTCGGCGATCGGGGCCATTCATTCGGGTTTTTCGGATGTTCGGGGATTTCCAAT